>LQNS02015105.1:2598984-2616027 GCA_001587735.2 Parhyale hawaiensis | reverse complement strand
TGTACAAGGGAACGATGATGTCCTTGGACTTGTATTCGAAGTTTCTGGTGATGAATCCGAGTACTCTGCTTGCCATTTTCACACTCTTGTCAACTTGCTGACTGTGTTGTAGTTTGTTTGACTATTGCAGAGTGGAAGTCGGGCATTTTCTTCCCTGGGGGGGGGGGGGAGAAGAGACGTTTAGGACTTGGAGTCGGACAAATGCTTGTACCAGGAGTCTGAATAAAGCTTGGCCCGTTCGATTTTGCAACTCTGACAGAAATCTATACTGTCGCCTGGGATGAGAGGCTGCAGTATAAATGCCGAAGAACTGATGTTTGAACACAACCCGCTTGTTTTCAGTGTCGCAGAGTGGCGGCTCCGTTGTCGCCTCGAGACCTCATAATGTAGCAAATTAATGGCCCAAGCACATACTGTCAGTTGTGTGTTTAGACGACTGCAGTCAAATCTTAGGTTCATTTCTGTTCGTCGACACTTCACCTTCAAATTATGACGGATCCGTAGCCGGGGATATTTTGTACGCTGCCTCTGCACTACCTAGTGATTGACATGTACGAGAGTACCTGTGGGTTAGGTTAGTTAAGGATAGGTTGGGTTCAGCTAGCATAGCTTCCTACTCACAGGCACGCATACTCACAGGTCGGTCACTCACTAACCCGACACCTAAATCAGGTTATGTAATACTAGAACGCCCCGTGGCGTCAGACCATCACCTGCGGTGGGGTTAAGTTCAACGCCATCATTTTTGATGGTTAGTTAACTCTAGTTTTTTGGCGTTGTTCACATCTAGGTCAACCCACCTGACTCCCTGCAAAATATTATGAACATTGCTCAACTCCTTCGACCACTTTGTGGGTGGAAAGATAAATATATAAATGTATATACGTAAATCTTCAATGAAAACATTATCACCTCTCTCACTTCGTTCGCGGGTGATAAATATTCGTTCCTGATTCATCATGTGATCCGGATTCCCATATACGTGTAGACCCTGCGTGGAAATAGTAACTTGCGTAGCTTCTACGTTTCTACACACATGCTGTGCCTATGTAGGTACCTTAGGTAGGAACCTATCTTTCTTTCTGTTAGATTGCCTTGGTAGTGGTGACGGAGGCTTAAACTATTCAGTAGACTACATTAATCATAGTTAGAATAACAACCTAGATTATAATAAAGATCATAAGGCACGACTGTTCATCTGATTGCATTTTGCTATCTCTCAAAGTTAAGTCAATAGCCTATAGGTGACTTTTTAAACAAGCGAAGTGAATTGGTATTCATGAATTCACCTCTTTGAATAATCTGTTTAGCAGTCGATTGCTTTGACTTCAGTTCCTTTAACTGACTAGCGCCGAATTTTTTGTTGCAGTGCTTCATGCCGATGTTGTCCGTCCGCATGATTTATTCGCTCGGTTTTATTTGTGCAAAACTTCGGTCTTGGGCGACACTGCACTTGTGTCATAAGGTACAAAATAATCGACTTGACTTTCGATGCTCGACCATTTCTACTCTGAATTACGCCTTTCTGATTTCACAGAACAACCGGTCTCAATCTGTAGGTACTATCCGATGGTGCAAAAAGAAAACTGCGTTAGAAAACCATGTCGCTTACGCCCCCTATTGTTCTAGGGCCCTATAACGAATACAACACTCACGACGACTCTACTTTCGTCAGCAAAGCACTGCCAACTGCGGATTATGAATTACCTTTCAGTCCGGAGAACAGTTAACGGATTCCCTTTGATGACGACTTATGTCGACGGATACTGTCGGACCAATATGGAACCCACCGTAACTTTGGGGTTCGTTATGCCGGGCCTCTCTCTACAGTCGCACGCTGCGGACTCGCACTCGCACTTCGTACAACTCGTGTACCTGCCAGTGGTATCTTGGATACCGACGTTTAGTTACTGTATAATCGGGACGACGTGCTCACCACAGTTCATTTACTACAGCAGTAAGTGAACTGTAACGTGCAAGCTGAACGTCCACTCATAAGTTGAGCTTGCGATTGTGCAGTGTGGCGCCGGCCTTGAGGTAGCCCATCCCTGTCGGCGGCAGCGCTGAACAGCACCGTGACGCTTACATGTTCTCTGCATGCAGTGCAGCAGCTCCCTAAATGCGCAGTACGAGGCTCCGTATAAATTCCCTTGTTGACCTTGCGCACAAGAGCGACGTGTGTTTGTGTCTGAGTGAGCAACTCCCTTGTCTCGTCCTTATCTTCAGGACTCTCTAACCAAACCGAGCTTCGCTGCTTTATAATGCAACACCGAGTGGTGCGCCTCCCACTGCTGAACTTGCTATTAGGTATAGTCGAACGCGGTCTGCAACTAAATTTAGTGCTGGATTCGAACTCGATTCGCAACTGAATCTGTTAGAAGCTTTCCAATGCGACCCGCAAGTTAATCTGCTATCGATTATCAGTGACAATCAGTAACGACTGAATTTAATGCTGCTATAAAAAACGAACTTTCAGTAGTACCTAGGTACAGTCTTCGATACAGTCTTGTCTGTCTCGCATAAAGGTTCTTTAACGTGCGTGTGCACAGCTTGAAAACATAGTTACCTATATGAAATGCAAACCCAAAATTGTAATCTTGTTACAGGGCGCTGTTCACGTTCCTGTATTTAATTACACATGGGCCAAATCTAGTATGTTTGAACGCCTGATTGAGCCTGGCACTGATCCGATCGAATACCTAGTTCTTACTGGCACCAAAGATTGGTATTTTTTTGCATCACAGATCTAAGGACGGCAATAAGATGCTAAAATGCACTTGTGAACGTTCGCCTCTGCTGATACCTAATTCAATTGGCATGTCAGGCAGGTACGTGCAGCGTATCCTTCATTGCAGAATCGCAAGCGGAACTAAAAATAAGGAAGATGTATCAGATGTTCATTCAATTTTGTTTATCATAGTTTCTTATAACGGCTCGATGTACTATAAGACTGTATTGGGTGAAGTTTACCAACGTTAGAGTTTTGTGTTTGCGTAATCCAGTAGGTAGGCTACGCGGGATTGCATCCGAAACGGGCAAGCGAATTCTTGTTGTATTTGGTTTGTGGATTTGGGATTTTGATCTTCGCGCTCCATTCCGAGAGCGTGGACTTTGACCAGAAATGAGGACCGTCTGTAGGTCGCAGTTTTCAAATGAGTCGTCCGTCTCAGACGGCGTAGCGTTGACAAACTGTGGTCGGCTGCAGTCATGTAGTATTGGGGCTAATTGGCATCTGCAGCACGAACCGGTGCACGCGGATTTCCCAGTTGGGGTGTGAGGCTAATTTGAATTTTTGTCTACTTTAACAAAATCGGCAGACATTGTGCATATTTATCTGCTAGTGGAAACGCTAAAGCTGCGCCAAACATATGTTTAATCGGATTTATTGGACACTTATTTCTAAAAAAAAAAATCAAAGTCTATATTGTATCAGCGGCCAGTTGGGTTGCGATCACATTAAGAATCATCCTCATGCTACTTGTAATTCATTGATCTTAGCAGTGTTTGCCAACACGGGTCTATTGCTGTAATGAACTGGACTTGAAACAAAAAACAATAAATAAAATACGGATATTGCCGGATGTATGTTCAATGGGGTAATTCATAGCTGTGAAGTTGCGTTATGGGGTTATCCCTTTGAAAAGGCTGTGGGGATCACACGTTAAAAGTCTATTCTGTATTTTGTAGTCTACGGTAACGTTTTCCCCAATGTAGTACTTTTTATCATCTGAAATAATACTTATCTTTGTTCCCAAAGTAATAGATTCCCCTCATGCAGTAATGTTATTGTGCCTAAAGTAATATTTTATCTCTTGCCGTACGGTATAAGTTCCCTGGAGTGACATATTTTACCACTCCATGCATAGTAAAATATTTGTCAGTCGCCTGTCTGCAGCAGAGATAAGCTGACGAGTGCTTAAGTTTATAAATATTAGTAAGGCTGTTGTAAATTTGTAAGCCTCGTGAAGCTTTAAAATCCAGCAAAAAACTGCACATATTCTGTCACATTTTGTTCTCATAATACCTATCATACGGTAAGCTTAGCACTGAAGTCGAGAAAACTAGAGCACTAGCAACTGCAGTCATATAGTTAGGACTAGGGTTGCGGAGTCGGACAAAGTCTGAGTCCTGGCTTCAGCCAGCTTTGACTCCGACTCCTACATAGTTGCTACTGCCTCTGATAACGACTACGGTACCTACTATACATCCCTGGTCAGGAGAGACGTTTGCTTACGCAAAGTAGATAAAAGTTCAGGAGAACCTTGAAGTAACAACCGACGTGTGACGTAACCTAGAGCGATCTGCGCTTCCTGCTTGTGTGAAGCGAAGTCGAGATACCTAACGTGCTCAGTGCACGTGGACGTACGCGTAGGACTGCGTCGTGTATTGGCCGAATAAGGTCCGTTCACAGTGCTGGCGGCGCGGCGAGATCGGAGCGCAGCGTCATTGATGTTTATGCATTTTGGAATGGAAAAACGTTCATGTGTTCACACTGCAGGCGACTCGTCGCGGCGAGAAGAACAGAGCGGCGCGTTCCGGATATTCACTCGTATTTTTTGCTGCTCGCGTCAAGTGCGACTATCCACTATTATTTGAAGGTATTTATTTCATTTGTACTCTTCTTTGAGTCGCCACAAGACGCTTTTCTGTTCGTATTTGCCTTGGGAAACTCGTAGTCCGGTAATGTAAAAAAGGAAACGTTTAATTTGCTTACTTGAGGTTTTTCAATTACGGAAGATAATCAATTTCTACTGAATAGCTGAATGTGCCATTTTGTTTATTACTATTCTTTCCCCTCGGGGGGGCATTGGATGGGTCATGGGGTTAGGCTAGTGTATGTTCGTCCATCCTACGCTATGGGGCCAGGCAACTCCAGGAGGCCGGTAGTATAGCCTAGGTTACCTCAGCTATTAGCTAGGCCTTCGCGACGTCTGTCTTTCGTGACACCTTACTGTTTATCTGATCCCATTTACATAAACATTACCCACTACTGTAGTTCATGTACCACCCACACAACACGTACCAGTAGGTACTATCATTGTACTTGTCACGATCTGAGTTGGTTAGTGACCGTATGCTCGTTGCGCTTTGCATCCTTTTTATGAAGTATGGTAATGGCGTGTCCATAACACGCTCCCGGGCAAGTCAGGGAATTGTTTTTATATACCTATTCATATTCCGAAATAACCAGGGTTGGCATTGGGGTTTTACCATCATTCATGCCAAGCGTGGCAAGACCTATCAGAAATAACCAGAGCTTCAATAATTTCGTCTGAGATCCCTAGAGAAAATAACGTACCTATCACAGTGCCATTTTTATTCGTAAAAATTTTCCTACTGGTAAAGTCGCGTGATGGCACTCCCACAACTAGGAAACCTGCGTGCACTGGTTCATGCTGCACGGAAATTCCCTGCAGGGCCCAAAAGAGTGTACGGTTGCAGTCAACTAAAGATTGTGTGCGCTCTGGTGACGTAGACTGAAGGCTCATTGAACAACTGTATCTCCCCTCACCGTGGGGTCAGTGCTCCCAAGTAGACCGTCAATAGCTGAAATGTTGATGTTGCGTTGCCGAGCACTAAGACTTTCGTCTCTGGCCCGGGGATAGAACGTCCGGCTGCCTGATGACCAGCTGCCCCGGCTGCCTGATGACCAGCGGGGCAGCACCCCTAACCACAACACAACACTGCTAGGATTACGAACTCACTTCGTTCTCAGTCTTTCTAAGCCCCGAAATTCTGACGCATTTTTGTTTCTCTTAAATTGCAGAAGGCCACCAACGTGACATTCCAAAGCGGTCATGTTACCAGGAACAAGCGTGGTCAGGTGATGGGTAAACGCGGTGGTTTCCGAGGCTGCACCGTGTGGTTCACGGGGCTGTCTGGTGCAGGTGAGTGTATAAGCTATCTAGGTATATAGCTACTTATTGATATATAAATACAAAGAGTCGTGCCAGGGATTTTTTTCGGGACATAGATTAGAGATTACCACGCCGCCACCCTACCACAAAGTCACCATACCAAATAGGTATCGGCCTGAGTTCTACTGGGAGTATTTTATGCTTTCGAATGTACCGATAAGTTGGAATATTTAACATTCAGAATTCGCGCTTTACAGGATTTGTTTAGCACATCTTCTTAGTTTTTAATTTCTGTTTGTCACTAAGACTTGAAACTCCGAAGACATTCTAAATCGTGCTGCAAAAAAATTTGATGATCATATTAATTAGTTAAAGCATGCAACAAACCTACATATATCGCGAGAATAGATTAGATAGGCAGCAGTAGACGGACCTACAGGCCCATCGCCATTAGCTACCTACTGATTATTGGCCCTTGGTTTTGTGGGATTAAGTATTTCAGCCAAAGTGACCTAGTTGTATCTTACTTCGTTTTATTTTCTATTTGCTAATATCCCACATTAATGCATTTCTTCTAGAATATTTTATGTTCAATTATGACGCACTACGCGCGATGACTAGGACGTCACGACTACCTTCCTCAATTAGCTAGCTAGTCCATCAAACGTGAGTTGCCGATGTCCCCTGCGGGGTTGTTTAGGGGTTTAGTGGGTTACGAACAGTTGAGGAATACCATATGTAATTTATTCTCCTGTTTTCAAATTAGCCTCATGGGCGAGTTACAACACCGCTGTCATGACGATGGTGTGCAATGATATAAGCACATCGACCGCCACCAGTTCCTCTCACGCAGTTTACCATTTGAAGTTTATTATAGAGGTTACTGTATTACCCTGGAATGTATCGGAGGTATAGATGGGTTTACAAGACGGGAAAGCAAGGAAACCTTGTTGTAAAGTATAACAAAGCGCTCGTCCAAATCTGAAGATTTTAGATCATACTACGCGCCTAAGACCACTAGTCAGAGTGATGTTATGAAAGTACCCTGGGTGTGAAGTATGGTTGAGCTTTATAGCTTTAAAAGTTTAGGCAAAGAAGCTACACATAGTGATAAGATAGAGCACATGTGGTGTGCCCTGAGCCACAGTTATGCAGGTAGTTACTTACCACACCTGTTGAGGTTCCTTGACTGACTTGAGATATACTGTAGGTATATAGCGGTAACAAATAACGAACGCAGGTGCATGTGGTGTTGATAACGGTAGTTAGTCTTCTTACTAAACCTTCTCTTGCTCGTCCTATTTTCTTAAAGAGAAAATGATGGTGCCTACGTACCTACATTGCTCCAGTGAAGTGATAGGTATCGCTTCACTTATTTCTGAAGAAGTATTTCACACGGGAACTTTGTGTAAGAAATCATCAAATGCTGTTTTTATTTTGCGTTAGCGTGTAGTATTACATCTATATTTTTAAACCAACTGATGGTTGCGTTGTCAGTCTGAGGACTAAGTTGCTGTCCACTCTTATGTGTACTAGTTAGCCAGGGGTACATGCTAGGCTGCCATGATAAACACTAAACTTGAGTTTCACCTTTTGTTAACTAAAACGTAATTAGCTGTATAGTAGGGAACCGACTGTTATTATAATTTGACGGTAAAGCATCTCAATCAGCCCCAGAAGAATATCTCACCTGCGTGACGCCCCCACAGGTAAGACGACCCTGAGTTTCGCCCTGGAGGAGTACCTGGTGTCCCGAGGGATCCCCGCCTACGGCCTGGACGGAGACAACATGCGGACCGGCCTCAACAAGAACCTCGGCTTCAGCGACGAGGATCGAGAGGAGAACATCCGACGTGTGGCTGAAGTGGCGAAGCTCTTCGCCGACTCCGGCGTCGTCTCTCTTTGTTCCTTCGTCTCGCCCTTCGCCAAGGTAATGTTTGGATAAATGTTTTGGATATGAGTAATGGCAACATAGGTTTCACCTTCACCCAGGTAATACTTGTGAATTTTTGATAGATATTTCGGCATTGTAATACTTTGGATACCGTAGATATTTTGGAAACAAGGTAATGGCGAAATAAGTCTCGAAATTGACAAAACGGTAATTAATCACTAGCTACTTTTCTTATTTTCCGCAGATTCGTTCATAATGTGAGATGTTCCTTCGCGCTTTCTATCGCGTTTTTCCTTACGTGTCTATAGTTACTACTCTGTGTGTCTTTGTCTTACTTTTTGCTTTCTTGAAGCGTCATGTTGTGTGTAATGAGACAGAAATTATCGCATAACATAGCTTATCTGATTATTATTGTGAATTTATTGTTGTTAGTGGGTGATTGAAAAAGTCCAATAGAAAGTAAAAAAAAAACGTTGTTGTTAAGTAGCAATGCAGAAGTTTTTAAGCTGCTCGTGAAACTATCAGCGACACTAAAACAAGATATGATTACCAGCGTTCTCATGCGATTAACATAATTTCTAATAGATGCTCTATTTAGTTAATACCCAGCGTCAGTCGGGTACACCATTGCTAATAAAAACTAGCTATTTTTGACCAACCATACTTCATTTATATACCTAAATATTTGCCACCTGTGCCTAGCGATGCTAGCTATATCTTTATATTGCGTATGAGGGTTTTAGAGGTGCGTCTTAAGTTGGCCTTCAACAACAAAGCTTTTTAAGTTATTCAGAGTGGTACCTATTTGTACGGTACTTTCTTTGACTATACTGCTTTTCAATCACATATAGATAATTCCTATGGATTATGGGTAGCTACTATAGAACTTCCATAAAGTTGGCGAAATAGTGCCGAAAATAGAGGCGTCTTCACGCATCACGGTGAGTCAGCTTTGCCTCCGTGAACTTGCTAGCGCGCGACTGAAACTTTGCCGAGTCATGGCGCGCGCTGTTGCCGTGTTTGTGCAGACGTCGCGTTTTTTTTCTTTGGTGAACGTGCAGATTCTTTGTTTTCTTGTTTTCCTTAGCTGGCGGAGTTGAGGAGTCGGATAAACCGAGCCCGACTCCGAGGTCCAGCAAGTGTCCCACTTTAAAAACCTCTTACTCTTAACAAGCGAATTTCCGATTTCGACTCAATGGCCCTTGAAAAAGTCCGACTCCGACTCTGCAATCCTGTTAGCTAGACGCACATTTTTCCTGTCGCCCGAATTTCTTTACTACGGAGGTAGCGCGGCCGTTGCCGCAGTCACTGCACTGTCAACTGGGTGCTAATTATACAGTGAGGCAGATAAGTATTTGTAATGCAGTGGAAACTGCATTATAAGATATGTTAGATGAGCGTATCAGTAACCAATTAAACGTTACAGCAAGCTATAAGTGTGTCACTGTGTCGGAACGGCTAAACCCTTCCAGACCGAGAACCAGTCACTCAAAATATCTTAATGAAAGTTCTCTCCAAATGAACGCTTCCAGAGCGTAAAGGCGGGTTCACACGTGAGCCTTTCTCTGACGGTATCGTGAGGATAATCTCATGATAACCTAAACTTGGTGAATCACAGTTTTGCTACTACGAATTCTCGCACAACGGTTTCTGGTGAAAAAAAGTGTAAGATTTGTGTTTGCTACAATAAAGTAGAAGTATTTCTTATCACTAGTTAATTATGTAAGCTGGTATTTTGGAAATTTAGATCATTACCAGTGTTTCAGGATATCAGAGTTGGAAGCGTAAGAAGTCGTAGGTTTTTGCGTGCTTAGAGTCACAGTTGCACACCCTCTTGCCCTAGTCGGAATAAAAAAAGTACTTTGCCCGGTTTGATAGCCTACTATTGTGTAGGAGTCGGACTTTTGCGATCATTTGGAGCATAAATCAGATGCCCTCTTGTTTGTGGAATCGAAATCGGCCTTCCTGCCTCCCCACTCCACAGCCTTGACTGTTCCACGTAAAGCCGATTGCACACTATATTCTGTTCTTCTCTGTACGCAACACAAAGTGTTCTAACGTGCTGTTGCTTCCTTGTTATGTACCAATCTCAAACGTGCATAGCTTTCTGAAGTATAATTCCCTGCAAATTTTGGAAAAATTTTCCGAAACTACTACGTAGTGACACTTATTGGAAAAGCGGACTGGTCCTCTAACATTTTAACATAGTTTTTGGCAGACAAACTAACAGTTATCTTGGAAAAGCCGCAACAACACATTCCACCAATTCCAACACCTCGTACCGCATGCAGGAAAGCATATACTGTAGTGAGAATCTGCCTTTATGAGCTCATAAGGACGTCATCTCCACAGGACAGAGACATGGCTCGGCAGCTGCACGAGGCTAGCGGACTGCCCTTCTTCGAACTGTTCGTGGACACGCCCCTAAATGTGTGTGAGCAGCGCGACGTCAAGGGACTTTACAAGAAGGCCAGAGCAGGACTCATTAAAGGTAATTACATGTAGTTAGTTTTCGGGGATCTCACCTGAAGGGAAATAGAATGGGTCCATAGGTTAGATAGGGAAATAGAATGGGTCCATAGGTTAGATTGTTTTTCATTCTATGTTATGGGGAGCCATGCATAATATTAAATTGTAATATATATTATGCGTGAGGGTTT
This sequence comes from Parhyale hawaiensis, assembly GCA_001587735.2. NCBI lineage: Eukaryota > Metazoa > Arthropoda > Malacostraca > Amphipoda > Hyalidae > Parhyale > Parhyale hawaiensis. The sequence goes on along the minus strand of LQNS02015105.1, from coordinate 2,605,615 downwards.
TGTGCTACAGAACCTGATAGTTTTCTGCGTAGAATTTACTTTATTAGTTATTTCTTATTAACGTCCGCGAGACTTCGGTATGAATTCAACTCTTAGCCAAACAGCTGTTTTACGTGACACAAAAATGGTTGTCCCTTTCGTCGGGGTGCTCATACATTATTTATCTACAAATGATATTGTTTGCATCTTAATCGTGTAGAATAAAATGATCGTTTTCACAATTGGAAAGTAAATGTTTAGTAACGAAATAATAATAACCATAAACGAAGTATAGAAATTGTTACGAATGATAGCGATAGTAAACTAATGCAAAGAATAAGTTTCCACGTGCAACTGTTGATTACCTGGTCGCCGTCTGTTGAAGAAATCATCAGCTGATGGAGTCATAGATGTTGTTTTATATGGAATGCGAAACGGTGTCTGCTATCATTGTATGATTCACTCAAATAATAATGTTTGAATAGTAAATACATCTCAATATATTGAAAAAATGCAGGTAAACTCCTTATCAGGACCCATGGTAACGCAAGTTATTTGGCACCGAATCCCAAACTATTAGAATATAAGGCATACGATTTCTCTGTTTAATACCTACGCCGGCAAGTTATGCCTTGATTATAATGATACCTAATGTACCCAGCGCCGTGTGTAATTTTTCCAGCGTGTTTCTCACCGGCATTTCCCAGTAGCCGTCCCCCAAGATCCCCGGTTTCTTATCACGCTTTTGTTATCTTTTTGGCCGATATGAGCAATTATCAACCATAAGAGGTCACCCAGCGCCTGTTACGAAGGTTGCTGCAGCTGCATCAGACCATGGGAACTTCATCGTCTACGTGGTCTATTGCTTCTAATGCATTAGATGTGGTGACCTTAAATATATATATAGCACTCATGTGACCTCTTCTGCTCTCTCTAGAACGTTTAGTCTTGCTTGTTATCAAAATTTCTCGTTGTCCTCTTGGAATATTATCTCTACTGGTCGGCAAAACTTTCACTGGTCACCAGTATTTTATTTTAGAAAACTTCTGGAAAGTCGGTCTCACTTCCGTTCACCACTAGATTTCCTCATTTATCTCCTGCTAGGGACTTCAATACTGTTTCTAGATAGTATCCTAACAGTAAAGACAGCGCTTGGCGAGTGTCAAAGACTTACTAGCTATATAACTATCTAGAATAGTAGTTTATTTCTCAGAAATTCCGGGCTTCTATACATACAGTTTCAATTTGGGACTTGTTTGCACCGGCAACCAGTGATTTTGTTAGAGTTGTCCCATTCTGTCTTTCTCTGGAATGGAGGTACCTAACTGGGTCTGCAATACTGCGACCGTTCCGTTTTCCTCCAAGTATCTATATTACGCGGACGCCAGGTGCGACGCTCTCTTAAGTTCTTACAACAATTTTATTTCACGTGACACTCAAAAAAAGTCGAAAGTGGACGCTATAAGTTATAATAAATGATTATAGCTAATTGATGTAGCTACAGAAGTGAAGCAACAATCATATGCAAGGGTATGAGCCCCAGAAGAAAGTATGTGCCTCGAGCACAAAAAGAAAGGAAATACCATGGGTGAGAAATATATGCTTATGATTCTACTGTTTCCTGGAAAGAAATACAGTAGCCGCATGCTAGAGTATGTCTTGCAGAACTATAATTACAGCATAAAATATACTTATAAATTTTGATAGGTTTCACTGGTATCGACGGCCGGTACGAGAAGCCCGACAACCCGACGTTGGTCCTGAAGACCGTTGATATCGAGATCGACGACTGCGTGCAGCAGGTTGTGGAGGTTCTGCAGGAGCATGTAAGTAGCCTATTTCTTACTTCACCGACGTTTGTAAGTAGATCTAAGTGTTACTTGCCTCTCGTGTTTGGCACGGACACTAGGTAGTGTCTGTCCACTGGCATTGGTGCGTGGGTGTCATTTGTAGTGCTTAAGACTCACTGTAATATGAATGTACATGCTAGGCAATTAAAATGTATTCCATCGCTTCTTACGTCATTTAGGTAACACTATAATTCAGATTCCTAATGCATTGTGTTAACATTGATGAAAGCAAATCTCCTAACCGTAGCATGGCCGCGTGGTCTTCAGTGCATACTTTTTACCCATTAGAAAGATAACGGTCATATATTTATCTCTATATTTATTGGCCCACTTCTCGTTCACGATTGAAGCGTTTTCATTGGCCGTATTTATAATCAGTGTAATCGTGGCTTTGATTCAACTGAGTTGCGATCATTTGTTGGTAATGCAGTGACTGATATTGATGGTGACGCCCGTCTTCTCGACATGTGCCATCATCAAAACTTGATTATTCCGAAAATTGATTATTCCGAAAATTGATTTTACCGAAAATTTATGACACCAGAAGTTGATTGCACTGAAAATTGATTATAGCTTCCACCGTGCCGATGAGGAATTGGCGGCACTCATCTCTTCTGTTATTTCAAAGGGAATATCTAGGAGGCGGATAGGCTGCATCCTCATTTACCGAATCACTATAGCTACCTCTGCCATGGGCGGTGAATAGCTTCTAATGCCGTCATTTTGTTTGCGAAGTAGCTCCATTAGTAGCAAAAAACATAATATCTACAACCCAGCGCAGCAAAGTTCAATGTAGTTAGCCTACACCTGGACCACACTATGTTCTGTGAATTACGTCGCACCACTAAGGGTCGTGGGAAAGGGAGAGGTGCTCCACGCGTTGCCTGGAAATTCTTACACATGTGTACCGTTACCATTCATGAACCTGTTGTTAACACCTACAAAAATGCCAATGGCAGGCAATGTGTTAACTCTTAATTTATTGTCTCGCCAGTAAGTTGAAACTACTGTGTTGCTGCACTAGCTATCGATTTATACAAACCGTTATATTAGTATTCTACTCAACACTCTAGACATATCTTTCCCACCCACACAATTTCATATACTGTTTTCTTCCTTGCCTTACTGTATTACCATTTTCGGTGGGACGTTGTCCATGTCCCCATCTGCATTAGCACGTCTGCTGCTGCTGTCCCTTGCTGTCCATGTCCTCATCGCCCACTTCTGTTCAGATTTGATGCTTCTATCTGTGTTTCTTGCGGTGGAAATTCTCTACGTATTTCCCATACATTACAAAGAATTTTTAATCTTATTTTCATCTTCAGTTGCTCATCTTATCGCTGTGTTATTCAACCGTGATTTGAATTAGCCGTACCACTTGTTATTTTAGTAATATATATAAGTCCGAGTTTTTTTCAACTGGGATGATGGTAATGAATAATATTAACAGGACTAGTTGCCTCGTGTCTCTCTCTTTGGGGCTCTAACCAATATGCTGGTTGGCGTCCCCTCAAGGGGTATAGGCTGGGCCATAGGGTTAGGTTAGTGAGGTTCGCCCATCTTTAGTTAGGGGAGCAGCGACCCCAGGGAGATAGCATAGGTTACCTTAGCCATTAGCTAGGTCTTCGGGACGTCTGTCTTTCGTGCCCACTGTTCTTCCGTACATCTTCATACTCCTGCTGATGATGCTTTGTTCTGTTCTTCCTCTTCTTTCCCAGACTTGGTGTTCCCATGCGCGTTGACTCGTGCATGGGTTCCTCGTTTCTCTTGACATTCTTTATGTCCCTTCTTTCTTCCTCTGTTTGAATCACTATGTAGCTACTCTGTGTGTGGGGAGGCTGAAAGTACAACTGCATATTCTGGTTGGATTTAGCTAATCCTTCTCTTGCTCATAATAAATGTAGGTTTTTCGTAAGACTCCCACTGTTTTGAAACGGGCCTGAACAGTCCGTTTGGACAATGAAGGGTGACACTCATGGACGCATTCGTTAGGTAATGTTTCTAGTAGTGCTATGGCTACGAAGATTGCCGTTTTATTGGAATGTTGGTTTAGTAATAATAATAATTGAAGACTCTTCCTGTTGCACCAAGGGCTTTTAACCTAATGAGCGTCAATGATGACATGTGTCAACAGTGTGGATTGCACTCTCACATTCGTATTCAACTCTATTCTTTCAAGGGGAGCGTTGCCCCAAGTGTGCCCGTTGACGCTTGGAGTCTTTCCTCGTCAGCGGCGGTCACAATTACCTCGAATTTGTTGTACATTTCATCTTAGATGTATTACAATGGCACTGTAAATACCTGTGTCACGTTCACCTGGCAGTGTACGCTGAGCAGGTTAACTTATCTGGAACTCTTTTGCCATTTCTAAAGTGAATAAAAGTAGTCTGACGCCATTGCTAGGAGTAGTACCAAGTTCATCGTAATGAAACATTGATATCATATCACTCATACCTTTTTCTCTTTCTGTATTAACGCTGCTACAGGGTATAGTACCATTCAGCGCTAACCAGGAGCCGGTAAGTATATCATTGCATGGTGTTGGTAGTTGAAAGCCCGCCATAACTCCCAGTAGGTACGATTTGCGTTGTTTGACTAATATAGCTAGCTACTTCTTTTAGTTACCGATTTCATTACTCACCTGTTGTGTGCATTTCCCATTATTTTACTTCATCAGGTACTTGTGCCATAATGACTGCGCAAGCTGCCCTATGGCTAACGCGTGGTTCTTAATAGTTTTATCTATGTATTACATGCTCTAGCTATATTGTGTTCCTTTCCATTTCCCAATAAATTTACTTTAGGTTTATTACATACGAGTAGTTACCCCAGCTATTGTGGTATCTCGTTCCAGTAAGGCTACTCTCTTGAAGAAAGAATATCTAAGTGTTTTCAGATTCTAGCTTGTGAGCCAATAAGGGCCAACACACCTCAGAAACGTTCGAAATATTCCTATTCCTAGGAAAAGTCTCCGTTTGAGCTGGTGTCCTCGTATCATTTACTGATGACAATAGATGCGTGTCTCACTATCCGTTAGCACTACCACAGCTGCAGAATCGGTGGGACATTTTTGAGCACCAGGGTTCAGAATTGGAAACTTTGATTCTAGGAGTCTGAGTCGAAAAATTTGGTCTATTTGTTAATAAACAAAGTTTGAGTCTAACATTTTTTAAGGTCCAAGGACTCGTGAGTCGAAAACTGACTGGATCCGGCAATAGGAATCAGACTCTATTCATCCAACTCCACAACCTTGAGCACTATTACTCTACCTTTGACTTCTTACACACACACACACACACACACACACACACATAGCCATACGTAATGGACCTCCTGTAGCCACACCAGTGCAGTAGAAGTAACTGTCATATTATGTAGGACTAGCAGTATTTAAATTACTAACTTTATGCATTTTGTCGTAACATAGTTCGGTTTTCTTTCAGAAAAAACTGTGATAATGCACGACTGTCTGGCACATTATTTGACTGTAAAAGTAGTCGCCATGATTATGGATTTTACTAGTACAGTAGTTATACTGCTCATGCTACCCGTTCCGTAGTGTTACTGACTAGATATTATAAGCTTTAACGACGATTATGCATGCTTTGATCGTAAAGCTCAGTTGCTATGTATGTATCTAGCATCATAGACAAACTACTGTAGTAGATTGTCCTTCTTTATGTACCTCTCGTGTCACCTTTTCTGTTTTATTTTTCATTTCTTTCTTCATCGACGTTTACCTTTTATCTTTTTGAATGAGGCAACTTTCGCGGTATATAGCTATGCTTACCAGATAAAAGTAAATTAGCTGTCAATGATGTTTCTACTTGGTAGCTTCAAATAATAAATACAGGGTATTTCAAAATTAGAGGTAAGAAATTTCATTGTATGTAGAGAATCAGAAAATAAAGCGATTTTCAGTAGTGACAAAAATTGCAAAACTTCGTTTTCGAGAAATGACCCGAAATAATTAAGGGAAAAGTACCCTCCAATTTTTTTGTTTATTTATATGCCGATTTGAACGAAACTTGGTACAGATATGTAAAATTGAAAATGAATTTAGGTTAGACTCATGTGCTTTTTTCCATTTTCCCATAGAAAACGAGATATTCAAAGAAAACAGGAAAAAGGGTGCTGGGGAAAACCAATCTTGTACTCCAGTTTTTGAGCTACAGATATGATTTTGGTCTTAAAATAAGCGGAATTTGATTCTGGGTACAGTCAATGAGCGGAGGGATCAGAGCTAGTACAGTGGGAGAAAAAAAATCAGTTATGGACCGTGATAAGAGGTACAGCTATAGTTATTACATTGAGGCTGGGTTTTATAGATGTGTCCCTCAGGGGGCATAGGATGGGCCATAGGGTTAGGTTAGTTAGGTTCGCCCATCCTATGTTATGGGGGGTTTGTGTAGGTTACCTCAGCTATTAGCTAGGCCTTCGGGACGTCTGTCCTTCGTGCCCACTTTGCTTCCTTCCACCTTCGTACACCTACTTATCTTACTGTTGTCTGTTCTTCATTTTCTTTCCCGACTTGCTATTCCCATGCGCGTTGATCCTGTGTGGGAACACCTTCGTGCATGGGTTCCCCATTTTTCTATCGAGTATCGACATAGATACTATATGTTGCTTCCTTTTTCTCTCTTAGAAGAGCTCAGTACTTATTAAGGGAGGCTTAAGTCTTCTTATTGTACTACTACTATTTATGAATGTAGAGAGATTCTGAAGTTGTCAGTTCTATTGGGTTTGAAAAGTGGATGATGAAGAAGGGTTTCCCTAGGTTAGTTAGGTTCGCCCATCTTATG
>LQNS02015105.1:2576058-2593390 GCA_001587735.2 Parhyale hawaiensis | reverse complement strand
CGCATGAGTTGAGCAATGTTCATAATTTTTTTGGCAGGGAATCTGGTGGTTGACCTAGATGTGACCCATGCCAAAAACTAGTCCTAGCTGGCCATCAAAAATAACGGCGTTGAATTTACTCCCACCGCGGGTGATGATCTTACGCCACGAAGCGTTCTAGTGTTACATGTATTTGATACGAGTTTCTTGCTACTGGTATCCCCTAGCGCTCCCACAGATGTTTCCATCGCTCTCAGAGGGTCGGTACCAGTCACTTTGAAAACCGCCACTACTTTTGCTGCTTGCAGTATAGCTATACCTCCATACTGGTAGTTGATTATGGTTCTAGTAGATATTTTCCTCAAGACTGTTTTGTTTTTAGAACCTCAAGTTCATGTTATTTATTGATAGTCTGAATAGTAATAACCATATTTTAGTAATGCTAGATATCAATAAGAATAATAGAGAGACAGTGTATTTTAAAATAAAATATATGCATATAGTCATTTTAATGCTTCCACTCGCTCTGCCGTTGATGTAGTATATGCCGTTGTCGCAACGCTCTCGAGATCGAGATTTCATAAGCTTGAGCTTCTATTGAAAGTCGTTATTGAATTCCCCCTCTGCTTGCCAGATAGGTAGGCTGTTTTCATCTCTTTTGTGTGTCCCTTCGTTTCTTGGCGTGCTACATTTCTCTGTCTTTTTACGCTCTCTCGTGTCCCTGGAAGCGTAAACCAACGCTTTAACTAACTCTCAAGCTGGAGGTTTTATGTTTGTTGTGAGCGATTATACGCCCACTGGGAGCCTTTGTCTCTAATGGAAGTGTTAGTGCCGTGGAACAATAGTGTTGAGTGCGTCCTCAGTTCAGTCATGATTTACTTCTACGGTATGTAATGTTACTCTCTGTACTCTTCTGAATGTTCATATTGGACCATTGTTGATATGCGCAACTGACTCTTACCGCACTTTTTCTCAGCTATACTGCTGCTAGTATGAAGCTCATATGTAATCGAATCTCCCCTCGGGAGGCATTGGATGGGCCATAGGATATAAGGGTTACCTAGGTTATTTAGGTTTGCCCATCCTATGTCATGGAGAGCAGCGCCCCTTAGGGGGATTGTGTAGGTTATCTTAGCCATTAGCTAGGCCTTCGGGACATCTGTATTTGGTGCCCACTTTGCTTCCTCCCACTTTCACACTCCTACTGATATTACTTTCATCTGTTCTCTGTCTTCCTCTTCTTCCTGACTTGCTGTTCCCATGCGCTTTGTTCCTGTGTGGGAACACCTTCGTGCTTGAATTCCTGGTTTCTATCAACATGCTATTATATCCTTTCCTTCTTCCTCTGTTAGATCACTTTAGTTGTGGAGACGGAGGCTTAGACTATTCAGTAATCTAATGTCTAATCGAATCTCTTTTTCCGTTTCTTTCCAGGTTCTCTCCGAAGGATGGGCTACGCCACTATCTGGTTTCATGACGGAGAAAGAATATCTGCAGGTACTGGTGCAAGTGTACTAAATAATTGTACCATGTTCGATGAATCCAAGATATCTGTTGAATGATTTGGATTGCAACAGTGCAAAAGAATATTCGTTAGTAAGTGCAGTTGTCCAGACCGATCAATGTGTTGCCTGAAGCTAGGTGCACACTACCCTGTAGTTTTTTTTTACTGGCAGCCAGCAGTCCAGAGTGTTCGAACGTTCTCTTGCTTTCTTGTACGCAGCAGGAAGGAGCCCAGCTTTCTGAATTGTAATTCACTGCTAATATGAGGGACAGTCGCAACTTCACCAGTGACACTTTTTGCTCCTGCTCCGGTGACGGCTAATTGTAACCACGCAGTTGTGTTTGCGAGAACGTTATAAAAGCTTCAAACGATTTGTATTGCGTATGGTGGAGCAAAAGAATTGTTCTACTCTATTGTGTAAACCCGCCTATCGTAAGAGTGCTGTGCTGGCTAGGAAGTAGTGTAGTAGTTATGATATCTACTGAAAATCAAACGGAGCTGCTCGCGTGCGCGTTTAAAAACTACGGGTTTTATGTTTTGTTCGCGTCGTAGTCTTCCCAAAGCTAAGAGAAGGAACCCCATGATACATACGCGGTTGTGGTATAGGATACTGCGCTTCTAATATATGTATTCTCCATTACGTTGGCATCACGGGTTCGATATAAGTTAATTTTATCCTCTTCTCATGGTAAATCTTGACAATACTTACGCTTGCCATTTATGACCTCTATACTTTGCTGATACATGCATGAGATAGTAACCCAACCCACTATAATAATAGTAATAATAATAATGGTGCCGACCAATTTTGTTGCTCTCTTGCAGTGCCTGCATTTTGGGGCTCTACTGGACGACGGTATCGTGAACCAGTCGATCCCAATCGTGCTGCCCATCTCCACAGCAGACAAGGAGCGGGTGGCGGGCTGCGAGGAGCTGTGCCTGCGGTACGAGGGGCGTCCTGTCGCTGTCATCAAGAGTCCCGAATTCTTCCCTCACAATAAGGAGGAGCGCTGCGCCAGACAGTTCGGTTAGTTACGCAACGACGGTTGTTGATGTACGGCAGTAATTTGTTGCTCGTATTTTTGCCATGGGCTGGACTGACCACGTGATCGCATCACTTTGGATATTTTTCCCCATTGCAATATAAAGTTCCCTCTATAATACCAGATAATGAATGCTTGGCACCGCTGCAGATTAGATCTGTTTGTGGGTGTGTGGCGCCTCTTTATTTGTCACATATATAGGTATCTTGTGGTTTTGGTGCGCGTTGGGTAGGTGACACTAAAACGCACCTTTTTATTTGTACACTACGTACTTCTACTTACTTCTTCTCTTTCTTTTGTTCTGTACATTTTAAAGAAATTCCTCTTTACAGTTTCTAGGCATGTTTATGTACGAAATAGGTTGTGTGAAATCACATGAAGAAGTGAATGCTTCCCTTAATGAACAGATACGCAACAATCTTCCCAAGACTTGCGCTCGAGGTTTTTCAAATATGACGAACGATGCTAGTGGACGTTAAATCTTTAACATTATCAGTGAAATATAATGCCGGCTAGGAGAATTACAAAAAATAAAATACAGGAACTTACTTTACCTCGTCGTGAAAAGGCAGTGAGTGTTGCGTCTCAACCGCTCTCGTAATCATAAGTGTATTGAAACTCTTATTCAGGCAAGTGACCATTGGTGGTTCATTCTATACTGCTAGTCCTGCCAGAGGTTTTTTTTCAATCACACAAAAGAGAATAAATATTAATTTTAAAATTTTTGCAACAAATACACTGTTTATCAAAGATAATAATTTTGCTGGAGTAGTTCTAGAATTTTTTTCTCATACCACAGGTACGATGACCAAAAGTCATCCGTACATCCGCATGGTGTTCGAGAGCGGCGACTGGTTGTGCGGCGGCCGCACGCAGTGCCTGGAGAGAATCCGGTGAGTTAAGGGGATGTTTTATTCTATGTCATCTATACCTTCTACGTATAGAGTTATGAGAATGCCAAGTGTACTTCTCTGTTATCTGTGTATATTAAAATTCGCATATTGTTTATTGCCCTCGCTTGTGGCGCATAGTGTGGCATGGCTAGAGCTAATTTTACCGAAACTGTGTCCGGGGAGCCCAGGACTTTGAGTAATAAATGCCGCTATGTCTCAATCGGTGTGTGCTTTAAATAAGGAGGGCTTGAGAATCACTTTTTATAAAATTTTCAGTTTGAGATGTTGCCGAAGAAACATAGGTACTGTATCTACTCAAGTCGGTGTCCAAGATCTTGCGCATTGTGATCTTCATAGATGTAGCTACTCGCTGCAAGGCCTGATACTCAGTAGGCTAACTTGCTATCTGGCCTGTACTGCTGCCGAAGTACTTGAACACTTTCTGTTATTGTTTTTCCTGTTTATAATTTAAATTACTGATTGTTCGCAGCTGGAATGATGGTTTGGATAAGTACCGACTGACTCCCGTAGAACTGCGCGCGAGGTTCCGCCAGATGGGGGCGGATGCGGTGTTTGCGTTCCAGCTCCGCAATCCCGTCCACAATGGCCACGCTCTGCTCATGCAAGTTCGTAACCCGAGTTTTTGTATCATGAGACTTTTTTTTGTAGTGTTTTCTCTATCACTCCATCCTATTGAAAGAAAACCCTGTTTTGAATGCCTGGAGCCCTATGCCGGCGTAGGATTTTTAGAAAGATCTCTTCTAGCTACACGAGGGCTTTTAATACTTCTTTGGCTTGAGAAAAGTATAGACTCTTTCTTTGACTAAACGTTTCCCCGAGTACCTGCCTTATGCTAGTGTGAAGGACAGTGCTCTTGTGAAGAGTACATGAGACCTTTTACGTGTATGTAACTCTTGGCGATTCATTTCCTATAACCGCCATCCTTCGTCTCTTGGCAGAACACGCGGGAGCGTCTCATCAACAACGGCCACCGCAAACCTGTACTGCTGCTGCATCCTCTGGGCGGCTGGACAAAGGACGACGATGTGCCTCTGGACGTGAGAATGGCCCAGCATCACGCCGGTAGGTGTTCCTGCACTGCAGCTGCCCATGCAATAATTGTGTCGTTTCTATGTAGCTGGTTGGAGGCAATAAAACTGACGGGCGTCTACGCCACGATTGATGAATTTACTCTACAGGATTCATTTTTTATTTGGTCTAATGAAATCGCTCGTCTGTGTCCTGCAGTACTGGAGGAAGGCATCCTGGACCCCGCGACCACAGTCCTCGCTATCTTCCCGTCCCCCATGATGTACGCCGGTCCCACTGAGGTGCAGTGGCACGCCAAGGCTCGGATGTCCACTGGAGCTAATTACTATATCGTGGGCCGGGACCCCGCCGGCATGCCGAACCCCGACACCGGCAAGGATCTGTATGACCCCACGCACGGTCGTCGCGTGCTCTCCATGGCACCTGGGCTGTCCCAACTGGAAATTGTTCCATTCCAGGTCAGTACTGTGCTGATTTTATCAATTTTTTTAGGAACAAGTTTCGATATCTTTCATAATTTATCGGTGCAATATGACAACACTGATGGGTATTGTTAGACATTTAATCAGCGCATTATTTCTCGCCGACGTGATCGAACATTTTTTGGAAAGCCACCGACATCCGCCGCCGTATTTGTACGTTGTTTTTGACATTATTAATTATTCGATTCCAGCAGATCCCGCAAAAATTAAGCTCTTAAATGCTGTCTGAGTTAGGGAAAAATTTGACTGAAATTCGAGCAATGCTCCAGTTTAGGAAGAGAATATTACAGAAATTGTTCCAAGAGCAACTGCATAGAAGGTACATTTGTGTAGCGAGGTCCCTAGTGCCTTCTCCACAGGTGACATTGCAGCTTGCCGCAGTTCTTGCGGACGAGGTTAGTTTTGTCGAGTTAGGTAGGTTCTCTATACAGTAAAACCTCTCTAATTCGCACAGCACGGTGGGAAGGGGGTGACGGATTAGCGGGGATTTCGGATTACCGGGGTACTTACAAATCCGAAAAAACCTCTTTATTCCGCACTAATACGGATTATACATAGATTGTTCATACCTTCTGCGCAGCACCTCGCGCAGATTTTTCGCTCATCACCTCTTTTATCCGATAAATGAGAAGCGCCTTGCACGGACTACAGAGATATTTGTAGGAACTCCGTACTTTACCCCATTAATCCAAAAATGCTCACTTGTTCATATAGCATTTCGAACAGTAATGAGATGTTCGGATTAGGGAGGGTTTCGGATTATTGAGGTGCGGATTAGAGGGGTTTTACTGTATTTCCCCCTCTGTTCCGCGAGGTGGGTCGCCGAATGGTGGTAAGCGAAACATCCCATGGGACTCCTATCTGCTCCCGTGTGGGGGGCTACCTCCCGCACTAGTGTTCGCTTTCTTCTGTCTTCTTCTCTTTTCGTTTTTCGTCTCCTCTGCGCCGCACGGTTGAGCGATTTCGTTCGACCGAGCCGTGTGGAGTTAGAGATGCTCACCCCTTATATCCTGCCAGACATGGTGCACCTGGCCAAGATTGTTCTAATAGAACTCATTTGAGTTCCACTCAACTTCTAAACTAGCTATATCATACAAACTTGGATCGCTGTTATATAGTCTTTGTATCTAATACGGCGGGAAAACCGACAACTTAATAATAATAATCTACCAGCAGAAAAACCGACACAAAAATCATTGATAATTTGAAACGAGATTTATTTCGTGCCCTAGTGGCGCACGAGTCTGTTAAACCACTGGAATAGTTCGGCGCGATATAGACATAGTGTCCCTGATGCTCTAGTAAAATTTTATACTACTACCACTTTGTGTAGCGAGGACGGAGGTAAAGTGTAACAATTATGGTAAAAGTAATTTAATATTTGTAAGTGTCTATAGTAAGTAGCCCACAATTAGCGTAATATAATGTTTAGAGCCTACTGGAAGTTCAACTTCCACTAGCCTCTTGCCCCCTGTGGGCGGGTGGCTCTCACCCACTTCAGCCTGTCTGGGGTCAACCAACCGGTGTCTAGGAGTCGGAGACCTTANATACCGCCATGTCTCAAATACCGCCATGTCTCAAATACCGCCATGTCTCAAATACCGTCATGTCTCAAATACCGCCATGTCTCAAATACCGCCATGTCTCAAATACCGCCATGTCTCAAATACCGCCATGTCTCAGATACCGCCATGTCTCAGATACCGCCATGTCTCAGATACCGCCATGTCTCAAATACCGCCATGTCTCAAATACCGCCATGTCTCAAATACCGCCATGTCTCAAATACCGCCATGTCTCAAACACCGCCATGTCTCAAACACCGCCATGTCTCAATCGGTGTGTGCTTTCAATAAGGAGGGCTTGAGAATCACTCTTATAAAATTTTCAGTTTGAGATGTTGCCGAAGAAACATAGGTGAAGATCTACTCAAGTCGGTGTCCAAGATCTTGCGCGTTGAAATCTTTATAGGTGTAGGTACTCGCTGCAAGGCCTGATACACGGTAACTTGCCTTCTGACCTTAACTGCTGCCGAAGTACCATGGACACTTTCTGTTATTGTGCTTTTCCTGTTTATAATTTAAATTACTGATTGTTTGCAGCTGGAATGATGGTTTGGATAAGTACCGACTGACACCCGTAGAGCTGCGCGCGAGGTTCCGCCAGATGGGGGCGGATGCGGTGTTTGCGTTCCAGCTCCGCAATCCCGTCCACAATGGCCATGCTCTGCTCATGCAAGTTCGTAACCCGAGTTTTTGTATCATGAAACTTTTATTTTGTGGTGTTTTTTTCTACCTCTCCATCCTATTGAAAGAAAACCTGTTTCGAATACCTGGAGCCCTATGCCTGCGTAGGATTTTTAGAAAGATCTCTTCTAGCTACACGAGGGCTTAATACTTAGGCTTGAGAAAAGTATAGGCTCTTTCTTTGACTAAACGTGTCCCCGAGTACCTGCCTTATGCCCTAAGTGCGCTACTTTCGATTTATCGCAGGTGTCGACATTTACCGGCTGATGCTCTGAAAATTGTTCAAACTTTGTGCAAACTTCTAGCATCAGCGGTTCCTGTGTAAATCTTATTCCATCATCAACTATAAGAACTTGAAACAAGCAGAGTGCCTCTGTCAACAGCATACTTATCCTTTTACTTATCGTTGAGAGCAAATCGTTTCACCGTAATGAATGCAGTAAGTGCCAATTTCTGTAGCTATTGTGAACGACAGTGCACTTGTGAAGAGTACATGAGACCCTTTACGTGTATGTAACTCTTGGCGATTTATTTCCTATAACCGCCATCCTTCGTCTCTTGGCAGAACACTCGGGAGCGTCTCATCAACAACGGCCACCGCAAGCCTGTGCTGCTGCTGCATCCTCTGGGCGGCTGGACAAAGGACGACGATGTGCCTCTGGACGTGAGAATGGCCCAGCATCACGCCGGTAGGTGCTCCCTGCACTGCAGCTGCCCATGCAATAATTGTGTCGTTTCTATGTAGCTGGTTGGAGGCAATATAACTGACGTGTGTCTACGCCATGATTGATTGAAATTATTCTACAGGATTTATTTTTTATTTGGTCGAATGAAATCGCTCGTCTGTGTCCCTGCAGTACTGGAGGAAGGCATCCTGGACCCCGCGACAACAGTCCTCGCTATCTTCCCGTCCCCCATGATGTACGCCGGTCCCACTGAGGTGCAGTGGCACGCCAAGGCTCGGATGTCCACTGGAGCTAATTACTATATCGTGGGTCGGGACCCCGCCGGCATGCCGAACCCCGACACCGGCAAGGATCTGTATGACCCCACACACGGTCGTCGCGTGCTCTCCATGGCACCTGGGCTGTCCCAACTGGAAATTGTTCCATTCCAGGTCAGTACTGTGCTGATTTTATCAATTTTTTGGAGGAACAAACTTCGATATCTTTCATAATTTATCGGTGCAATATGACAACACTGATGGGTATTGGTAAACATTTAATCAACGCATTATTTACTCGCTGATATGATCGAACATTTTTGGAAAGTCACCGACATCCGCCGCCGTATTTGTACGTTGTTTTAGACATTATTTTTCAGTTCCAGCTGATCTCGCTAGAATTAGGCTCGTAAATGCTGTCCGAGTTAAGGAAAAATTTGACCTAAATTCGAGCCATATTCCAATATAAGAACAGAATATTACAGAAATTGTTCCAAGAGCAACTGCATAGAAGGTACCTACATTTGTGTAGCGAGGTCCTTAGTGCCTTCTCTGCAGGGGATGTTACAGCTTGCCGCAGTTTTTGCTTACCAGGTTAGTTTTGTAAAGTTAGGTAGGCTCTCAAGACTTCCCCATCTGTTTCGGGAGGTGGGCCGCTGATCGAGGTGGCCGAGTCGACCTATTCCCGTTAGACTTCTTCTTTCTTGTTTTTCGTTTCCTTCCACTGCGCGGCGCAGCTTAGCCAAAGCGTTCAGCCGTACCCGGGGGTTGGAGATGCTCAACTTGCGCCTTTTCCTGTCAGTAGCGGACTGACTACTCGGAGACCTACCAGCAGGAAAGCCGAGACAAAAATCATTACAATTTAAAACGCGCCCTAGTCGGTGCACGAGCCTGTGGTTAAACACAGGAATAATTCGGCGTGACATAGGCAGTATGCCACTGAAGCGCTGGTTAAAAACTTCTACTACTACTTCTTCACACTGACCATTTAAAATTTGAGCCCTATCGGCAGAAAAGCCGAGATAAAAATCATTGATCATTTGAAACGAGACTTATTTTGTGCCCTAGTGGGCACCACTGGACTAGTTCGGCGCGATATAGACATAGTGTCCCTGACGCTCTAGTAAAATTTTGTGCTACTACCACTTTGTGTAGCGAGGACGGAGGTAAAGCGTAACATTATAGTAAAATTTAATATTTGGGAGTGTCTATAGTAAGTAGCCCACAATTATCGTAATATAACTTATTACAAAAGTGAGAGAAGATTATCACTAACGTTCGATCTTAACGCAAAGTGTTCTGAGAGCAGAACTTGCCTGTAATAAATTATTTGAACTTGTACGTGGAGCAAGGTGGGCTGCCCTGGGATTTAGGAGAATCATTCCCAGTAGCTGCGGAAGGCGTTACCTATCGCAGATACCGCTGGCTGAAGGTGGCCCGTAGCTATACACCACAGACTGGTAATAAAGGGTTAACCCAAACCAATCGCTTACAGGTCGCCGCCTACGACAAGACAGTTAACAAGATGGCGCTCTTCGAGCCCGAGAGGAAGGACGACTTCATTTTCATCTCTGGTACCAAGATGCGCGCTTTGGCACGAGCTGGAGAGAACCCTCCCGATGGGTTCATGGGCAAGAAGGCGTGGCAGGTGCTCTGCAGTTACTACCAGTCGCTCAAAAAGTAGCCTGACAGCAATAGTTCATCCGTAACATTTTAGTTGAGTTTCATTGCGGAAATGGAACAGTGCATGCTGACCATCTAAACACCATTTCTACGTTTATCTAATCTTGTCAACTCGACTGTGGTTTGAAGATTGTCAGTCAATTCTCTGCTTCCTGAAACACTATGGTCTGAGCAGGTTAAGAAGGATCATGCTTCAGGTTGTGGTTCAGTACGTATATTCTCACGAAATAGATTCCCATGCTCAGGAGAAATTATTTCACTTCCATGAACAGTGCAGCTCGTTTCTCAGATTCAGTTCTGGTAGAGAGGGTGGGCCAGTTTTTTCGGTTTACTGTGGCATTGCATTTAGTCGTAGCTACTTTCCTAGTTTCTAGTCGTCCCTACTCCGGGGCTGCTGTGTATGCTGCCCGTGACGGAGGCGAGGTATACTCATATTTGAGCTTTCAATTGTTCCATTTTTATTATTTCTATATTGAAGAGGAGCTTGGCGTTACTACTTCGTTGAATTTTCTCAATTTTATTGCCTATTTCCTAATTGTGCTTTCGCTAGTTCGACTTCGCCCAATTTATTAAACAATTTTACTACTACTGACAATTTTAGTATTTTCTTTGTTGGTTTAATTGGGAACCAATTTTTTTATTCTAGCTGTTTGATTTGCATGCTACTTAGGTACGTTAAACGGCCTCTATTCTAAGTATAATGGTTTACTGTAATTTTGTTGCGTGTTTTCATAAGTTTATTGTGTTCCATTGTTGTCAGCAGTCCTTGTTCTAGTAGTACATTGAGGAGAAGAGTGTGCTGAATGTGAAAATAGAACCTACCGCTACCTTTTTAACTTCTAGTGACGTGCACTTGCAATATTAAATAGAGCATGCAATATCGCAGGCTGGGGAACTGAAGCAAAGAACGAATTTCTATCGTTCGTAGTGGTGTCAATGAGGACGTCGTGGCGAGTAGGCTACTCTGATGCTACAGGAAATTGAGTGCCTTGTCGAATTTTTAGCTTTTTATATAAGGTAGACTATTAGAAGAGAAATTTATTCATTCAACTTTGCAACCATTTATGCTCTTGCGAACGCAAACTTTCCAGAAGTTCCTGTTTTTTCGCAGTGAAGGGAACTGTTATCGTCAGGATGTAAACCTACTGTATATTCGGCGAGAATTCAAGAAGTTGACCTCAATGATTCTACCAATCCATGGGCTAGTTAACTGCTAATATGACAGTTGCAGTTGTTTTGCACGACGTATGCCTGTACAAGACTGACTAGTTTTCGAATAATCAAAGTTATTTAACTTGTAATCTCGAAGGCATCTCGGCTGTCGCGTTTCTTTACATCACGTCATAATAGCCATTCGTTCACCTCCATCTTGATATAATATATCGTCGTGGCACGAATTTGACATCTATGTATCGTACCGAGACTGTCACCTTCATGGTTAGCATCGCGTATTCAGCACATTCTTCTGCTCTGCAGTGACTCCCTGCCCTCCTTGTGATACGTAGCGCCAGCGACGGGCTGGTCGCCTCGTCATAGCGCGTGTGTGTTCCTGTGGTGTGTCCCTGCTCCTTTCAGGTGTTCTTGCACCTTCGGATAATCAATGTAGAATCTAAGATTCAGACTCCTAAATAAAGGAACTAAATGTAGCGAACGCGCCTGTTGGTGGAACGCATGTCAGCGTCTGATGTTCCGGCTAGATACTTTGGTGTAGGGTGACGAAGCACCAGAGCACCACTATTTTTTTTTCTTTGCCACTGTGTTATTATTATAGAGTTATATTATGATGCCCGACTTTGCGAGCATATTTTGGTGCAAGTCGTAACCGGCAAGTTTACAGTCTCCAGGAATGGAATAAGAGTTGCGTGAGTCATTGTAACCCTGAATTACTGTTTTTCTACATGAGTTCTTTTTGTTCTCGTGTGAGAAAAAGCAATCGTAGCGATGTAGCGCCGCCTGAGCGAGATACGGTTTACACGTACAGCAGTTCTACCCCAGTGCCATGCAGCAAAGTGCGTGGATCCTTCAATCATTTTTTAATTCCACATCCGAGGTAGCCAAGTCGCTTTTGAGTTCAGTCCCAGGTGGCTAAGGTACCTATCTTCAGAGTTCTTTAGCGACCCTGCTTCGCTAATAGTCACCAGATCGTGTGTCCGTGCTGGATTCGCCAGTAATATCAATTCATCATTTCCTGGATACTGTTAACTTGACCCCTACTATCCAGTTGTTATCAATAAGCAGCTAAGCTATTTTCTTTCATTTCTGCTGTATTGTTTAAGTTTTGGCAAACCACTGCCTACAATCCTATTGTTATTCTTCCACTTGAACTTTTATTGCATAATAACTACAGTTTGTTGGCTAGTATTTTATTCGCTCTGGTGATCATTGTGTGCAATATTGATTCTCAGGACTCATTACTACTTCCTATGTTTACCGTGTTTTCTTGTTTGAGTTATTCTTTGGATTGCAGTAAATACGAGAGGTAGCATGACTGTAGAACATAGTAGTTCTCATGATAGGAAATTAGCCAGATGCTAGTTTAGGCGTCACCAACTATTTTTGTAACACCAGTTATGTGACGTAATTAAATTGGCAGCTTGTGCTTCATCGCATTGCTGCACGTCGAGTCGCAGCAGCCGTCACGTGATAAGTTTCCTTTGTCATTGAAACGGAATGCTGGACGGGTACTGAACGGCTGCCCTGGACGGGCACTGAACGGCTGCCACTAGATTCTCGGTCGTGATGTTTCCAGTTGTTGTTTTAGATCGTCTCGCGTCCTGTCGAGTAGGTGATGCCTCCGATTCCAGCCACAATGAGGGGCTAAAGTAGACGTTTGACTATCATTCCCGGTGTCTTTTCTGCTTTTATTTTTTACAATTTTGTATGGTCTACGTATGGACGAGCAGCTGTGCGCTATTGAGCTGTTTAAGATCTTACTCTATAAAGCTTTGTGCCCAATTGTTGTCTTGTTTAACCCTCATTTTTATTTTAGAGCCGATTGTACACCGTTCCTACAGTCGCCCTAACTTACGTCTCAAGTTCTGGTGTATGCTTCACTGAAATATTTTCGTAGCAATAGCATTAGTCAGCAATATCTTCCAATAGGTGCTGTGCGCTTGAATGCGCAGACGAGGGTTCGTCCCGCAAAGAAACTTGCCCGAGTCTCTCCAGATCAATCGAGAACCTGTTGCAGCGCTGCAGTTTGTTTCAAACAAGTGCTGCTGCATTAACACCTGCGTCTTTCTATGTATGGCAGCAATTTGTATATAACTGTAGCAGTTCTACCCCTGGTGGTGAAGCGCTAGTAAAGGTTCCTACTACTACTACTACTACTACCTGGTGGTCACAACAACTCCTGCAACTTTCCAGTAAATATTTATTAAAGCAATTTCAAAATTCGTTACAAAAATTGACGGGCGAGCTTAGAGAAAACACGCAGAGCAGTAAATCTGAATCGAGACATTTCTTGCTTAGCAGGTAGCTGATACCATAAAGCAATCACGCTGAACATCAAACATAAATTGCTACTATAAAGTACTTTACTTCTGCTACCCTCTGAGAACGTCGCACATCAGCAAGCATATAACTATTTTCAATGACGCAATAGGAAAATAGTCACCCTCACACATTCTCTATAATACCACTTCACTAGAGCGCAGACAACTGCCCATATAGAAAAATAGCAATCTGCTGCCACAGTACGTTCCACCGGATGTTTTCGAAAGTGTCCAGGCAAAATTAAAATATCTAGTACAAATTTCGAAATTCTCATTAGCGGTGGTTTCGCAACTTTGTCGACATTTTTCTTTATTATTTACATTTTTCAACAATGTCTATCAAGTACTGAAAAGCCAGGAAATTCATTTTTTGCTGTCAGTATAAGGTTACGTTCATTCTTTCGATGCAGTGCAGGTCGTCCTCAAAGGGCTGCAGTGACACTTCATTCTTACATTAATAAAAATAAACATAGGATTCATGCACGTAAAAAAGTAACTCTCGTCTATAACTTACTCTCGCCAAAAGACTTGACCGACGCACCTACTCTTCGCAGAAAACGAAAACTTTATGACTACGATGAAGTTAAAACGAATGATCTGGACTTCAAAATTACTGTATATAAATACGAAGCTTGAAACAGGATGGCCAACGGAGAATAACGAAATGCAACCTTCTTCGTATTTATGCATAACATTCAGCTGCGCTATCCAGTTACCGAACGATTACTGCGCTATCCAGCTATCGAACGATTAGAAAAAAGCAATTAGAAATTCTAAATGACACAAATAACGTAATATTTCCACAGGGTAGAATAGAAAAAATAGCAAAGAAGAACTGTGCGTAATAAAAGTAGAACCTTAAGGACAACATTAAAGACTGATGGCAATTTTTTGGCAAAGAAATTGAATCTTCTTGAGCATCTTCAAGTTACTGAGAATTTTTATCATTAAGCAACGCCAGTAACCTGCAATTAGGTTTTGTAAGTGTCGAGTCCTGTTCATTTTCTCTTCAACAAATCTTTTTGCTGGTAAACTGCACCGAGCAAATACATGAAAAGATAATAATCTTAACACGTTTCTTTCCTCCAGCCCAACCTGCGGCTTTCTCATAACTTCGTTATCACAAAATATCGTTAAAATACTAGTATCTATTGAAAGAGATGAATAGCTTAAGGTCGTCTGTATACTCATTGTTAGCGACATACATCGCTAGTCTTTCTGGAAAAAGTAAATACAAAACCATCGACGTATAAATACCGAGGAGTAAAGCTGTTCATTCACCTCAAGAACTTTAGGAAGAAACGCGTTAAGTTTAATAAATTACAACGCACACGCGTCGACAGGTAGCACGCAAGAGTTGGAGGTTTTAAAGCGTCGATCAGCTTCACAATCACTACACCACATTCATCTGCTTCAAATTTACAAAATTCTGTACACGGAGAAAGGTAGGAGTTTACTCTACAGAAGGCCCACGATTGAGTAAGAAAGTAAAATAATTACCATTACGTATTTACTAGCCCTAGACATTAAGCAGAAACTACATAAAGATGACTGACTAGAAGAGACGAACTCTACTGAGCTTTGCGTCGATCTCCTCTATGACGGAATCGATCCTCTCGCTGGCGCCTTTGAAGCCTGACGGCTCTGGACCAATCATCTTTATGAGCGACGGCACCTCATTGGAAGCATAACAAAATCTGCACAGCAAACAGTACAATTAGGACACAGTCACAGGTTAAGTTAGTGCGCACGTGCACGTGAATGGAAATAGAGAGAACGTATTCGGGCTTCGATTTAGAGCGGCTTTTCTAGGCAGTTTTCGCAGATGGGTGGAAAATTACCATTCACTTAGTTGTGATTGTTGCAATCCAGGTGTTTTGTTTATGGTTAAAAGCTACCAGTATATTTCTGCAATCACAATAACGTCGTTCTATGATGTTACTGCTAACAAATAGAAATTCGTGATGAAAGGAAGTACATCGTAATACTTTACCGAATGACGGCATCTCCCAATAGTATCATCAGTTTTGTTCACCAGAGGCGATGCAATGCGTTGTCTATTTCTCAGATTAAGTAAGAGTGAAAGGGACATCTTGGAAGCTGCCAGAAAACAATGGGTTAAGCACCCGGAGAAGTCCATACGAAGCAGTGCTAACAGAGAATAACAGCATAGGTGTGCGGTAGGAGTAGAAGTTCTCACCTGCAGAGCGCAGTCATGGTTCGCCACAAAAGTTCTTCCTTGGGCTTTGTATTGAAGAACTGGAGGATAGCCATGGCCAGCTCCGGGGCCACGTCATCAAACACGACAGTCTTTACTTCCTTCGTGCCGAGGTTGTACATCAAAGCTGTGCCGTAATTTTGTACCTGAAATGTAAAATCAAGTAAGACCGTAAAGTATAACCAGGTATAAGGCACTGTAAAAATTGTTATTGTTGCATCGAACAGTTTGTCTCAGTTTCCACTACAAGAACAGTTGTATGGTGTCTAGCGATCAGGACTTTTGACATTCCCTTGTTATTGTTGCATCGAACAGTTTGTCTCAGTTTCCACTACAAGAACAGTTGTATGGTGTCTAGCGATCAGGACTTTTGAAATTCCCTGATATTTCCCTGATTTTGCTTAAATCTCCCTGAGTGTTAGATTATCCATTTACTCTCAAATAATGTGATTACCAATGGGTTATGGGCTGCATGGGACTGAAACAGTTACAAATCACACTCATAATACTAGGATATGGTACAGAATCGAGCTAAACAGTCGTCCACCTATTCCAGCACTGCAGAAAAAGTAATCCTCGTATGACTCAGGCTCTGAGGGAACGCCACGTTCATAAAGATAACCGCACACAATGAATACCATCCACTGCTTTTCAGAAATTCCCGAGTATTTTGATTCCTGGTCCCGTTTTCCCTGAGTGATTTTTTCCCCCTGAGTTTTCCCTGTTTTCCAGACTGCCAGACACCCTGCAGTTAGACAATGGAAGAAGTAAGGGACAAAGAGAATGCCGAAAGAAACGTGGATTCCGTGCTCTAGGGTATTCCTACAGAGGATCAACGAGCATGGGACTAGCAAGCTGGGAACAGGAAAGGACAGAACCAAGTATCATCAGTAAAAGTCTGGAAATGGAAGGAAGTAAAGTGGGCACGAAAGATAGACGACCCGAAGGCCTAGCTGAGGCTAAGGTAACCTTAAAGCCCTCCCCCAAAATCTACGTTACGATGTGCCTCCATCTTAAGCCCCGGCCGGAGGAGAAACTACAGATATGGCCCTCGTACACTGCACTTCTCTGCAGCCAAGGAAATATACGCCACTGTTGCTGGAGCTCCACCTAGTTCCAGGCATTTCTAATTTAGAATATTATTATTATATTCAGAAGTTTAAGTCTCCGTTTCCACAACAAAGGCAATATCACAGAGGAAGAAAGAAGAGAAATATAGTATGACAGGGGAACCCATGCACGAAGGTGTTCTCACACCGGATCAACGCGTATGAGAACAGCAAGTGAGGAAAGAAGAGGAAGAACAGAATAAAGCATGAGCAAGTAGGAGTATGAAATCGGGAAGAAAGCAAAGTGGGCACGAAAGACAGACGTCCCAAAACCCTAGCTGATGGCTGAGGTAACCTACACGACCCCCTGGGGTCGCGCGCCCCATAACATAGGATGGGAAAACCTAACTAACCAAACACTATGGCCCATCCTATGCCCCCTTGGGGGTTTAATTTTAAATATTCAGTTCGATAAAAACCTTTTGTCCAGTAGGTGTTCACTCCTCAGGGAGGGTAGAGTGGGATTATTACCTCCGCCAAGGAGGTTATGTTTTCGTCGTGTTTGTCTGTCTGTCCGTTTGTCTGTCTGTTTTTCTGTTACCAAGATAACTCAAAAAGTTGTAAACCGATTTGGATGAAATTTACAGGGATTGTTAGGTATGTTAGGAGGAACAGATGATTAATTTTTGGTGAAGATATGTTCATCCGTTTGTTTGTTTGTCTGCGTCATTTTTCTCGATGCCATAAC
>LQNS02015105.1:2564102-2575975 GCA_001587735.2 Parhyale hawaiensis | reverse complement strand
TCGTTTGTATGTTTGACTCATATTTGTCATAACGTTTGTTAACAGTATAACTCAAAAAGTTATGAACGGATCTTCGAAAAAATTGAACAAGCTGTTATTAATATAAAAAGGCACAAATGATTAGATATTGGAGTTCATGCAAAGAAAATTATGGTTTCAGAGCCGATTTGAATTTTTGCTACCGTTGGCTCACTTGGCGGAGGTATGCGCTCTCAGAGTGCTCTAGTTATTATACTTTGTTTAACCTCCGTAGCCTACCCGCTTCTCAAGCGTTCCAACAGAGATACGGTAGTCGTGCAGTAGAGGTGGACCGAATACTCGTCATTCGCATTCGCGAATATTCCTATGGATTCCAATATTCGCATGTGGACATGCAAATATCTACGCATATCCACCGATGAAGATCCTTGAAAATTGTGGAAAATGAACGAGAATATTTAGGTATTCCTATCTTTCTCAGTTAGCGAGGTCATATCTTGCTTGTCCGCCAACTAGTGTTGTGAGTCAGCGTCTATTTATGGTCATGACACACGTCAGTCAAAAGAACGAGTATCGTCATCTTTTCGTCCGAATGTGTTGATGTGCCCATTTAAATAGTACACACTTGCAAAGAATTTTGAGTTATAGATCCCTTCAGATATAATTATTATTATTATATTGTGGGTCGAGATAAAATGATATACTTTCGCGAAAGTTAACTAACGGCACTTGCGGGGTAATCGGAACTGACAGTAAACATTTTTACTCCGTTTCTTGGCAACCTCAAAGCTGTTTACCAGAGTTCAGCATGACGTTCAGACGAAGGGATGAGGATACTCGTTCTTTTGACTAGTGTGTGTCACCGCCATTAGTGGTGCCAGTTTAGTACACGATGAAAAACGAAGTAACCTGACTGGAGAAAGAGCAGAAAAATTGTTTTTTTTTTTTTAAGTTCAACTTTCTAATAATAGAATTGAACTATTAGAAACTGAGAGTTTACATTTGTACTAGCAACAACAGTAATGGCTTGCATGCAATCTAGTGAATATAGACAATCTACTAGTAAATAATCCTCTTTCAAAGGGCGGTATTTGGGGGAAAAGGTTGGTGGGATGAATGTAAGAGAGGGTCTTTGTCCCGCATCCTGGAAACAATAAAAAATTGAAAAATGGACTTTAATCAGCTATTCAGTTTTCTATGGCTAAATTTTTACAATGGATTTGAATTTCGAATAGTCGACTCCCGAGTCCAGACTTCAGACTCTAGAATCCAAATAAAATGCCACATTTCTAGAGTAAAGAAACTTTGAGTAAACATTCGCATTCGCGAATATGAAAACACAATATTCGCATTCGCGAACGTAAAAAACAGACATTTCGGTCCACCTCTATCGTGCAGTGTTCAAAAAACAACATAATTTGTCGCGTGGCCACGTGCGCTACTACCGGCAAGGAAAAGGCGCAAAGCATGAAGCTAAGAAGAGGAGAAGACAGAAGGAAGGTCTAGGAGTTGCGTGGAATAAGTTGAGTACAGGGGGATGCACCAATTTGTTCCAGAGCAAAAAGAATGAACTCTGGTGCTAACGTGCCTAGAAGTATACCCGACTGTTGGGAGTGAAAAGACCATACAGTACCCATTACCTACTGTCTAAAAAAACGTTCCACTGTGCTTAAGATAGAAGTAGCAGTTGAATTATTACTAGCCGCATCGCACCGTATTTGGAGTGATTTTTCCTTCGGCGTTTCTGCTGAAGATAAAAAATACCCTATTGCTAAACAAAAGAACGCGCCGAACTGAACGCAAGCGTGCAGACGATAAATATTTTTTTTACTGGGGTGCAGAAATACGTATTCGGTTACAAAACAACAGTGCTTCACATTAAAATGAAGATGTAAGCGTATTTGGTAGAGTAGAGAACAAGACACTGGCCTGTTAAGAAAGACACAAAAAATACGCACCCGCTCGCTTGGGTGCAGAAGAGCATTGACGGCGACTTTAGTGGTGACACGAATATTGCTCAGGGGCAGAGTGCTGTCCTGCTGGGTCCACTCGCTGATGTACAGGAGCCACTCTGACGGACTCAGGTGCTCGAACATGTTGCAGAACTGCACGAAAATCATTCTTACTAGCATTATTCGTGTTTGCTTAAAGGGATCCATTCACTACGCATGCCGCCAACTCACATGCAAGGTTGGAGCTGTGACTTGCGCAAGCCTACCTCCCACACACTGCGCAATCCCAATCTCTCACTTCCGTTGCAAAAACCGTCAGTTGGCAGCTCCAAGGAGGTTGAATAGAGAAATTAAACCTCCTTGTGCAGTACAAACTGGAAGGTCCGTCCGCAGAATATCAGGAAAATTTGATCAGCTCTAACTCATGCCTAGAAATTTAGCTTAAGTTGGAGCATGAGCGTCCCCACACACACTACGCAAATTGGCATGAGTTTGAGTTTGTGGCATGCGTTGTGTGTGGGGCCATTTAGCCTAGTTTCTAGTCAAGGCAACAGTATTTTAGGAGAGGAAGGGGCATGGAGTATGCAGGTCAACGTGGAACAAGTGCAGGAAGATTTTCCTAAGCAGAATCAACACGCATGGGAACAACAACTCCAGGAACAAAGAGGCCAATAGAACAAAGCATCATTAGAACGATTAGAACAAGAAAAGAAGCAAAGTGAGCACGAAACGTGCACAGAGATACATAAACCTATGTTGCTCAAATACAAAGCGCTTCTTTCGTATTCAACACATGAGAAGCCTTCACAAAAGATGGTAAGGGGAGACTAATGCACTTCCTTCACAAAGTGAAAACGGTAGGTAAGAAAGTTCATAATTTGTACTCACAAAGAGAGCAATGGCCTCTTGAAGCTCCGGTGACAAATGCTCGACTTTGTTGGCGAAGTTCATGATGGTATGGTCTTTCCTGTCTTGATGCAGCAACAAAATGACATCGTCTTTGAGGGCAGCAACGGCGAGGATGCGGGTGAGGTGCAAGCGAGACGCGTCTGGAATGTTGGGGTCGTGGAAGATTCGGGTGAAGAGGTCCCCGAAATTTTCACCCAGAGCCCAGGCACCGTCGTCCTCAACTACGTAAGCTCGCAGCTCCTCCATGTGCTGCTGCTCCTCGGGGGTGAGCATGTGCATGCAGCAGCCCACCAGCTCATCAAAATCACGGCGGGCCTGTTCAATATAAATCAATATTAACATTGCTATTGCTAGTAAGGCGCAAGCGCAAGACCAGCGCTAACAGAGCATATCCAGTCGAGCCTCGGAAGTACCTATTTATCCATTTGGAAAGTGGAAGCTGTAAGTGACCCTCCTCGATGAGGCAGGTGCTTGTGGGACTAAAATCGTAATTGTTAGCAGCATTATACAGGTTTAGCGTCTAGCTACTGAGAATGTTGCTGGACGTCCACCGAGTTTCCTTAGTGCAGCCATTTATAAAGGTTTAACCTCTAGGATTGAAAAGTACTGAGGCGCCACACAAAAATCCAAAGAATTAGGTTCCGTGGGCTAGCAGACAGGCCTGTAGCTCGGTATGTTCATCACGATCTGAAGAAAGCCGTCGGAATGAGAACTGCCATTTACTGCCGTTAATTACGCACAAAGAAATGCTGGCAGGTATTCATACCCCAAAGTAGGGAGCCTGCTCTCAACAACAGCATTTGAAAAAAGAAATGGGATTAGCTACTACTAGTTATTCGAAGATTTAATTAGTTCAGTCAACATGAATACTAGAAGACTTGCTTATGGCAAACACGGAAATTGACTTACTGTGAAGTAAAAATTAAACTTGCTCAATTTCTTTATAGGTGGACTATTGATCAATGTTACTCAAACGATCACTGCACGCACTATTGATGGACAGATGAA
Organism: Parhyale hawaiensis; assembly: GCA_001587735.2. Classification (NCBI taxonomy): domain Eukaryota; kingdom Metazoa; phylum Arthropoda; class Malacostraca; order Amphipoda; family Hyalidae; genus Parhyale; species Parhyale hawaiensis. Next base: position 2,572,127 of record LQNS02015105.1, on the reverse strand, counting down.
TACATTCAAGTATCATTAGGTACCTGGCGGTATCCAATGTAACTGTAAGAGGATCCTATATAGATACTGCAATTAATTTAATCTTAATAACTACCCCCTCAATACAAGCAATCCAAGCTGAAAGATTGTTACTAGCGTAGAGAAGTTTAAGGACAGACCCGTGCATCAGGCAGTACAAGAAGAAATTGATACTGCACACTCTTGACATTAAATAAGACTCTAAATAGTACCAAAAGAGCAAGACACTACGCTGGCAGGCCACTCAGGGCCTACCTCTGCAGCTACAGACGGGAAGGTGATAGGATCCTTGGTGGGGTGCGAGGGCCCCAGGAAACAGAGTAGAGATGGAAGAGATTCAGGAGACGTTGATTCGGCATAGCGAGGCACAGGCCGGAATAGCACGGCAGGCTCGTCCTCATTCTCGTCTTCGGGGAACAATACAATCGAGTCGGTGGAAGGAGGTCGGTCGGGCACAACAGACGGCGGGGACCGGGAAGGTGAAGGGATTAGTAAATCCAGGGAGGAGAGCGATTCAATTGTGGACGGCGCGCGAGGTACTCGTCGAAGAAAGGAACTGAGCGACTCCAGGGAACAGGCACGAGAGAGCAAGGGCGATCGTGCAGCCGGGGAGGCTGGCTGTGAACGGTGCCGCGTCGGCCGGGGTCTAGGGGCATCGTGTGAACTGCTGGCATGCGACGAGTTACTGTCTGAGTACTTTAAAGTGCCGCCCGACTCTACAGAAGGTGACCTGGACTTAGAAACACGTAGAGAATCATCCGACGAATCACGAGAGAGACCTCTCAATTCCCTGAAGGCTTTATCATTGGCATCAAAATATTCAGGCTCTGGAGTGATCGTGCGGAAGCTAGCCACTGAACTATTGGAGTCACTCTTAAGAACAGACTCGTGAGTGGGAGAGGATACAGCCCTTTGCGCTGCATCGTCAGGGGTTGGGGAGGTTTCAGGGGAAGACAGTGACTCGTGAGGTGTAGCCGGTCTTACAATTGGATCGACGACGTAGAGCATGTAGTACGAAGAGCCGAACGACATGGTCGACGATGCAGTAGATGACCTGCACAGACTTGATGCAGACGAGTCTCGAGACGTACCATATGATGAGCAGTCTGTTTCTGGAGAAATGCACGATTCCCCAGACGCTCGAGCATAATACTCAGGAGGGTAGATGTGAAATTTGGTTTCAATGACCTTGCCATCAGGTTCACAAACCCCGTCGTTTGGATCAAGTGGCTGCGGCGAAGCTGTTTCGGGTTCAGGTGGAACAGATTCTGTCGAAGAAGACTTGGACCTCGGGGGCTTTTTTGGAGCATTGGCAGAAGTTTTGATAAGTTTCGTATCAGACGCTTTTACTAGTTGAGGTCCAGGAGGATTAGCTTGTATACCTTCATTTGCAGTTCCTTGGCCGGCCGTAACCACCAGGTTAGAAGGTACCATGTGTGGTGGTACCGCAACCCACTGACCTGCAGGTTGCCCAGATGCACCAGCAGAAGTGGGTGCCATCTGAGGTGGTACCACAGGCGCTACAGGATTTCCGTACTGATCAACATAGGTCGGCAGAACAACCATAGTTGGGTCTGTAAACCCAGGAGGTAGCACCGGACGCGCTGGTTGAGCAGCAACAGGGCCAGCGTTTATAGGAGGGCGGGCAACGCCTCCAGCATACCCAGCAAGTGCCTGGGGACGTATAACCGTGCCAGGTCGGACCGCGGTCTGAGGAGGGCGAACTACAACCGAGTTTGCAGGAACAGGCCGCACAACGCTAGGGTTGGCTGGAGGCTGACATCCAGAACCCGACTGGGGGGCAACAACTACAGGTCGGAAACCACGCAGAGAAGAAGCGCCCATGTTGGGATTGGGGGATCGCGGCTGGCAAGCCGTCGGTCTGAAAGTAGGACCTCCCGGTCGGGGGAGTGAAGTGCGGGGAGCACCGATTCTGGGAGGGTTCCCTTGTGGGCGACATGGGGGAAGGTTCGGTGTTGGGAGACGAGCTGCTGCAGCGCTGCCACCCGTCCCAAAAAGCAGAGTGTTCTCAACACCTCGCTCCTTTGTAGGCATAGAGTTGGCTTCGCCGACTTTTTTCTTGTCGGGAACAGGTGCTTCTCCTCCCAAATTCAAAAAGTCAATATCACCGTTTCCCACAAGAGGCTTCACTTTAGAGTCTTTAATAGGAGAGTTAGACGACACAGGTGACTTATCGTAATGAGGAACATTACCTGCAGCTCCTTCACATATTTCTTGGATTCGATTTTTTCTATTATTCTTCAAATTCATATCTCGATCAGCGGGTTTTGACATTTTTGAAACAGAATCGATTATATCTTTTCGCACTTCAGGTTTTCCAGTAACAGGCTGATGGGAACTGCCCGCAGGCTGTTTAGTTTTAGTCGAAGTGTTGCCTCCTTCTGCCTTCGTCCCAGCAATCGCACCTTTTTCAACAGAACCACAGGGATTTTTCGAAGTTTTTGGATCTTTTTCGACAGAGTTAGGCTCGTGCTGCCCGTTGGCTCTTTGATTTTCAGATTCATCTCTATCAACTGCTGACGAACCTTCAGCGGCATCGCTAACTAGATAACGAAATCGTTTCTTTTGTTGCGCTGGAGCGGTTCGACGTAAGAAATTTGCTATGTCCTCCGTCAAATTTCTCCTCAAAGGCAGCGTCTCGGCCGGCGGCTCCAGCGGAGTGTTGGGAGTGGACTGCGACTGCGCTTCAGAGGATTGTTCACCAGCAGGAAACTCAGCCACATTTAGAGTACGCGGCGGAGCAATGCCAGATTTGGCTCCACTTTTACCGGCCACTCTATCAGCCGACGGACCGCTAACCGACTCAGTTATAACAGCTCCAGAATCGTTTTTACCAGCTTTAGGGGTATTTTTAAATTGACTCGATACTTCGCAAGCCGGCATTGAAGATACTGGTTTGGGATCGCAGTCTGCAGCCACAGCTGGTTTGGACGGTTGAGCAGAAACGGCAAGAGGCTTAGCAACGGCTGCCTTTGCGTTACTCGTTACGCCCACTGATTTAGGCTGAGACGTGTCACGAGATTTTTTGCTTGGACCCATTTTTGGATCGTTTTTACCGCACATTGGCTTGGATTGATCTGGTGAGGCACACATCTTCTGAGCGGAATCCTTCTCGGTACCAGTTTCTTTACCACAAGCTACTGGACTCTTATCTGAGAGCTGGAAATCAGCCTTCGTTGACTCGTTTTTCTCGGCCCCAGGCACTCTAATTTGGCTAGCTGGCTTAGAAGATTCTGTCATAACATCATTCTTTTTCTTATTCTCCGCAACCTTCTTTTGGCTTAATGGCTTGCATGATTCCTTCTTTGCACCATTCTCATTATTTTCGCTGTTCTCGTCCCGATTTGATTGCTTGGAAGCCGGTTTAGGCAAATCTTTCATTGCATCACACTTAGCACTCTCCACTTTCATCTGCCGACTGGAAGGCTTGCAAGCTAAATTAGAGGAATCTGCTTCGAGATCTCGTTTTTCACCAGAGGCATTCTTCACCTGGGGCTCTACAGAATTTCTGTTGCGTTTCTTCACTTCGGGTTCTGTAGAATTTTCGTCGTGTTTCTTTACTCGAGGCTCTAGAGAATTTCCGTCGCGTTTCTTCTTGTCGGACGATCGTGTCTGCCTGGAAGCCTGGTGACTCTCATCCCGGGTAGTGTCCTCGCTTCCGTTTGATTCAATGACAGATAAATCTGCAACAGACGAGTCAGGCACCACAGCGCCCGTGCCATCCAAGACGTGCTGCAGCTGCTCGTGTAGCCGCTGCTGCAGAGGCGTCAGCTGCCTCTGTTTCTGTTGAGGATCGCAGGTCCTCGCTTCATTGGCTTGCTTTTTGGTTCCACGCGGTGTCTCATCAGACGACACTTGCTTTCCAGCAGCCACGTCTTGATTTTCTTCCGCATCTTTTGGACAATTTTGATTACTTTTATTTTTTCGACACGGCTCTTCTTTCGGAGCTTGTTTGAGTGTTTGGGTGGGTAGATTCTTTTCAGGCCTTGTTGATATACTTGAAGCTTCATCAGGAATCGATTTTTCCACACGTTTCAGTTTTTCACTACTATCGACAATTTCAGGCCGCTTAGGAGCTGCGTTGTTATTGACACAGGCTGATAACTTCGGTGGATTTTGATCACTTTTTGTCCCAGTTTCACGGTTTGAGGAAGAAACTTCTTGTTTCGAAGGAGGTACTTGTTTCTGCGCGGACTGAACATCAGCTGGCTTCTTTTTAACGTCTATCTCATCTTTTCGCACTTCCATAATATTCTTGCTCTGAATTTCAGGTTTAGCGGTATCAGTAGACTCCACGGAACTGGGCTTTTTCTCGACGACTCTTTTATTCTCGCCTAATTTGGACTCTACATTTCCGCATTGATGTTTGTTGGGCACCACAGCCCCAGGCTTCGATGCCTCAAGTTTCTCAGTCTCTGGCTGCAAGTTACGCAGATTTAAATCTTTTGTCAGCTGATCGTTGTTAAGAATCTCTGGTTCAGTTTCCTCAAAGTCAACAGCTTCTTCAGAAGCAGATCGCGATATGGAACCTCTTGACCACATCAGCGGGGACGAGCACGACTGGGAAGAGGCGGAAGAGACAGGGGACATGGGCGGGGTAGGAGAGTGTGAGTCAAGCATGGGGTATTCCGGAGACAGGGACCTTGGGGACACGGGGGAGGTATGGGAGGGAGGGGTTAGTGAGGGTAACACTCTGCAGCGCAAAGGATTAGTAGTATCCTCTGTACTCACGTCTACGTCCTCTTTGAAGAGTATGGGTGGCTCCCTCTCGACCTCTGGCTCCGGCTCCGGCTCTGGCGCAGCCGGCTGCTGCTGCTGCGCAGCCGGGGGGGCGGGCATTTCAGAAGCTTCAGGCGGGGGTGCGTCCTCCATGTCTGTGTAAGAAACTGGATACCCAATAGGGGACAATGGACGCGAGTCAGGCGCCTCTGTATAGACGACTGGCTCAGGCTCGAGTTCAAGCTCTGGCTCTGGCTCAGGCGATGGCGGAAAATTGGGCGTAGGTCGCCGAACTACAATTGGACTATCAGGAGGCTGTTCACTCCAAAAATCATCGACAGGCTCCCAATCAGACGTCTGACCTGGATCTTCGAGACTTAGAGCTTCTACCTTGGCAGTTTCGGCATCTACGGCAACTTCAAGGGAGTTTTCTAGAACTAGAGGGGACCGATCTTCTAATGGCCGTGTGGGCACGGGTGCGCTGAACTCTCTCTCCTCTGACTGACTGGAGCCAGGTTCGACACTCTGACTTAGATATCGAGGATCACCACGGAGTCTGTCGTCAGGTTGATCTTCAGGTGGCACACTCCAACCAGGGGCAGGAGGAGAACTGTCTGACGGTGGTAGCGGCGGTTTGTTTTTCTTTTTCTTGTGATGGCGGTCGTCGCCAGCCTCTGACCGAGCTCTTCGCCGCCGTTCCTTCCGCTCCCTCTTCTCCCGTCGCCGCTCCTTGCGCTCCTTCTTGGAGAGCTTGTCGTTCAGTGAGTTGCGGCGCTCCTCGAGTCTTGCAGAATTTTGTCTGCAAAAATAATCTCGTGAGTACGTCCCGCATCACCGACGTAAACTTTAGAATAAAGAAAACTAAAACAATAAATGTAGCATGGGCAAAGCCGTTTTTGCACCTACCACGGCGTAGCTTCGTCTACCATTAATATGCTAAACAAATGATTATTATCATTATTACATTCAGAAGTTTAAGTCGCCGTTTAGATCACAGAGGAAGAAAGATGGGACATATAATATGACGATAGACACGTGGAACCCATGCACGAGGGTATTCCCACACAGGATCAACGCGCATAGGAACAGCAAGTCGGGAAAGAACAGGAAGAACAGACGGAAGAATAATCTGTAGGAATATGAGATGGGAAGGAAGCAAAGTGGGCATGAAAGACAGACGTCCCGAAGGCCTAGCTAATGACTAAGATAACCTACAGGGTCCCCGTGGGGGCAATGCTCCCCATTACATAGGATGGGCGAACCTAAACTAACCTTACGCTATGGCCCATCCTCTGCTCCCTTAGGGAATATGCTACACAGAGGTGGGCGCTTTGCGGACCTGTCACAAGGGTAATAAGGGCTGGAGGGCCGTAGACAATTTGAACTTGCGGCCTTTTTAATTTTTTTTTGCCACCGGGCCTCAAGTGCTTCCACATATACACTTCGGCTGAAGGTTCACCGCATTCTCTCATATGAGACGTCCACACATTGGACGCTTATACGAATACTATTAGCTATATTTTCTTGCAATAGCGGTCAACGTGACAATTTTAGTTTTCGCGCTTTGTTGCTGTAAGGTCGCTGCGCATGAGAGCACAAAATGCGAAACGGTCCTTACAAAACTTGAAAAAACATTGCCAAAGGCATAGCTTCGGCCAGCACATTTTTGCCACGTCCATATTTTCCCATTCCAAAATAATATATCCGCGTTTCATGCACTAGCGTTAAGAATACAATACCATCACTAAGTGAAGAGTGAAATATTATTCTAATTATAATAAAAAAATGTCTAATCTCACCCGCCATATGAAGTTTTATACGGTAGGTATCATGTGCAAGGAGAAAGGTTCTGAACATTTAATTTCGAGTAAGCATAAATTCATTAGAGCGTATATTTTTGTACGATGTTCAAAGCACAACCCCATGCACTCTTCGTCCAAGAACCTGGAACCCTTCGCACAATGCAGAGTTTGAAGTAAACCGAGCAGTTGCTCAATCATGAGGTGTTCCTCTATCCACAGGAAGAACTTACACCAATAAAGGAGATAGATACTCCGTCTGATCCTTGCAATCATACCGTAACTCATTAGATCGTTACTTTTGAAGCACATGTATCTGCAGACTCAGTGCAAACAAAAGTTTCTTTTTTAATGTTGTTTACAACCTAAGCTACCACGTCATTTTTTTTTTTTTTATTTATTCCAATAATGATGCACTGGCGAGTAACGTTAACATAGCCGTAAGGTAGAGTATGATGTCAAGGGCCTCATATCAGGTTGATCACATATCATACTCAGCACGATATGCCGGTCGGTACAATTTGCGTAGCTTCCAGGCCGGCATGACTTACATAGCATTCCAGGCTGACATGATTTACATAGCATTCCAGGCCCGCATGATTTACATAGCATTCCAGGCCGGCATAATTTGCATAACATTCGAGGTACTTACCTTACTCTATCAATAGCATCGTTAAGTGCATCAAACTCTGGGTCGTCGTAGGACGTCCGCACCACGCTGATGGCAGGACCGTTGTTGTGGCCGGTGAGGGGCCCGAAGTTAATGCTGCGGGAACTGGCGTGTTTCAGCTCGAGCTTCTTAAGGGCGTCGTTTAGGGAAATGCCGAGTGGCCTGGAATATATATATATATTGTGAGGCATTAGAATAACAAGTTGACTGGTAGCCAGGCTAAAAAAGAAATCTGTTAAAATTAAAGCTTAAACACGCCAGCACAGGAACTCAATTTGTACAAATAAATGTAGAACCAATCGGTAGCAACGTGCTATTTAGGGAAAGCTGAGCGTCCATTTTTCGTTCAATACCGTTGAAAAAGAGAAACAAGAGACTCACGTCACGAGCATCGTCTAGTAGGTCAGGAGAAACGTGGAACCCATGCCCTGGAGTCTCCCCACAAAGGGTCACTGGGCGTGGGTAAGGAAAGTTGAGAAAAAGGAGGAAGAACAGAACGCAGTAAAACTAAAAAGTAGGAAGGAAGAGCACTAGAAAGAATATTTAGTAGCTACTTAGCGATGCTAGCTTCGCCTGCCGCACGGACTTGTACAAAGCAGAAACAAGTCTCAACATCCCTCCTATAAATGTTATGCTCTGATATAGTCAAAAAGTATACAGTTCCATGTAAAAACTAGAGCACTCTGAGAGCGCATACCTCCGCCAAGTGAGCCAACGGTAGCAAAAATTCAAATTGGCTCTGAAACCATAATTTTCTTTGCATAAACTTCAAAATCTAACCATTTGTGCCTTTTTATA
>LQNS02015105.1:2540973-2560309 GCA_001587735.2 Parhyale hawaiensis | reverse complement strand
GGGAACCTTGGGTGCGTGATGCCCAAATATATTGTGGCAGGGATAGGGCCCGCCAGAATATACCCCTGAGAGCCATTACCTGGATGTAGTTCAAATACACCCAAAACGATCGCGACATGGGGGATGTCACCATATTGGTAATAGGTATTAGAGTGAGGTCTTTTTGCACATCAAACCCATGTATATTCCCAGAGCATCTGTCCAACAATTATGTAGTGGTGTGGTTCAATGGTCTCCCAGCGCAGGCAACTGCAGAGTACTTAAAGCTTATCATCATCTAGTGCGTGACTGATGGGAGGGCGACAGCGCCAGAAGTACTCTCTGGACCTGGTTTAGATTTTCATTCTCAGAGCGGATACATCCCGAGATTGGCTTCACTTCTGTGTAGCCACGCCAATGAGCGCCTTTACAAGAAACGTGTCAAGATAGAAAGAAAAGGTAGTGGGTCCAGAAAAACGCAAGCTCTACCCGATCACGGCGTATGATAGGGGGAGGAGGAACATGACAGAAAGTGATAGGGGCAGGAAAAGGACGCAAACTTTAGTCAATATCTTCTCCACGGACTACAATGTTTTGGATTTATGATAACATTACCTTTGGTTTCAGTAGCATCAATAAATACACTTTTATGAACACCTTCATTGTCATGTGACACGCCACGTACAACTGCTACAATGAAGCATTACACTTCTCACTCACGTACTGCAGCACTAAACTGAGGAAACTGAAGGGGAAATTGTACGGACAGAATGGTGGTGGGAGGTCCTGACAGGGCAGAATTACACTGGTCTACGAAAACATATTTTTTTGAATTGGCGACAAATTCGTAATAGGACACTGTTTTATACCTGCAACTGAATCTAGGCTGGCACGCCAGACATTGACTTTTCGAGACTTGTACTTAATATTCTCGTAGATATAGCATTATAAGTATTCGTGTGTACATATAGTTAATCCCGGTGGGAGTTCTGCAGGAACAGCACAGACTGGAGTACAAGAAACAGGACGTGACTGCTTGACGATGGGCCGTGATGGACCAAACGGAACTTCAGATTTGGAATACTAATTAGAGCTTATGAAGCTACAGTTAGAAGTTGTGCCGGAAAAATTATTGTTGATATGTGTCATCATCCTCATACGCCTAATTTGTGACTCTGCACACAGCAGTACCTTCGATCCCAACAGAAGAACGGAAGAAGAAGAAGGGACACGCAGTACGTCTTTGTAGCGATTCGAATACGCTCAACATTGTGCCGAGTATGATGGCTAACATACATCACAATATACGTCTAGTCCCAGCAATATGTAGCCAATTACACTGATGCAACTACCAAGAGAACATTTGACGTCGTGCAGACTACTTCATAGCTAGCCGTGGTCTAAGAATATCCTTTACCTACGTCCTCCAATTATGAGTGAGGATCGTAGAATATAATGACGAGCAAAGGAATTCTTTACCTAAATTAAACGTGGACTTACCCAGAGTTAGCAGCATAATTTATAAGCGTTGATTCAAAGAGCTCCGTCCTTTTGATAGTCAACACGCAAGCGCTCGTTTCCAGTTCATCGTAATTACTCATGGAAACGGAGAACACAGCCAGCTTCATAACAGCATCCAGCTCTGACTATAGCAAGAAAATACCAGGATAGTACGCAGTAATACTGCGCGGTAGATATATTTGGAGCCAGTAACTCACGACTACTTCAATGCCAAGTTAACATCGAGCTTTGGTTGCCTTGTACACAAGTCGAGGCTTACGAGGAAAACATTTCTTAAGTGACAAACATTTGAGGAAGCAGAACGGACATGTTAGACACATAAGAGTAAAGTTGATGTGTTATTTACAAATATTCTACACAGGTGACAGATTTGGCCTTGGTGCAAAAGCTATTAATTGCATACATTTACTACAGAGGTAATTTGTAGGATGGATTAGAAGTGGTGTTTGTGTCTATACTTATAGCTAGATGAGGTCGACTCGGGGGGATTGGAAATGGGCCGCCCTAGGCAAGACGAGGGGATCAGAGAAGTTCATGACATTGGTTATACACAACATATGTAGAGGAAAAGTCATACGATAAACGTGCCAAAACACTGAACGACACACTGTTCAACCCCCTAAGTTTCATTGCGTAGCAACCATCACAAAAGTTATCCAACTTCCGTTTCAGTGTAAAATTAACGCCATGAACTTTTCCACGCCCTTTGCAAGATGCGCGCTAATGTAAGAGTGCGGAAGGATGAGGAGTTAGTCGACGGCGACGCTGACGGAGGAAGAGCAGCTATTGCGGTCTCCGTGGCTGAGAGACGGGGTCCTGACCCAGCAGCTGCGTGGAGGCCAGCATGGGCGCGATGGCCTGTCCAAAGGGTCTGGCACACAAACACACACGGAGGACATGTTAGTAGGCACAAACACAAAGCACAGTGACAGAAGCAAAACTTGCGACGTACGAAGTCAAATCACAAGACTATCAAACAAGTTCAACTGACCATACTTCGGGAGCTCGGTACAAATAGTTCTTGATAAGAGTTCATCACACGGCAGGGTAAGTGAAGCTACATAGCAAGCTTGCGTCGCTTTAGGTTCGAAAGTTTAATGTTGATTGGTTTTTCCAAAACTGCCTGTGGATGCATAGATATTTCTCCCCAGGAATATGCAGCTAGAGTATCATCTGCCCCTAGAACCTGCTTCTCTGTACCATAAAATTTTAACAACATCCTTCCTTAGCTTCTCAATTTCGATCAACTAGCGACCAAATCATAAAAATGAACTTTTTCACTCTTTATACTATCTTGCTCGAGCACCAAGAGTCTCAGCAAACTATCCTAGCAGCAGTAATGAGTGCAACATCTTCTTTCCCAGCTACTATTTGATTCAGCGCAAGTTTTGCATCTTCACTTCTGCACGACATGGAGCACACACAGTATTAGTTCATTACCACAGCTACACTACAACAAGATTACCGAACACATCTTTAACTCCTGGGATAAGTAAATTGAACGTGTCCATAACAAAGACGAAACAGGTATTTTCAAAGAAAAAGTACTAATATGCACACAGTTACAAAAAAAAGGCAGCTGAAATCTTATGAATATTATTCTAACAGTTCCAGTTTTAGCCATTGCATGAATTTACTTAAATCCTCAAATAATGCAGTTCAATCTGAAGAAATCAAATCTTGTTCTTTATGCATTATGATAAATGCACGAGATAGATAGTAGACAAATAACTACAAACAAAAAATACCCAGTTTTCTGTATAATTCTCAATAAGTGAAAATTAACACGAGAATCGTCCTAATGTGTGAGGAAGGCAGAAGTTCAGCAGAGCTACACCTGTGAAGTCCCACACGGCAACACACGCAGAGTTTGGTGACCGGCCAACACTGAGGCTGCTGCTGCCGCCACGCTATTATGAGTGGTGGTGCCTCACTCTGTACCTACATGACTATAGGTAGGTGTGCACACCATCGCCATCGCAACATTATTCAACGAAGTTATTATCTAGCTAAAGGTAGGTCTAGAACTAGAGGTACCGTATGTCTGCACACCACAGACGAACATATATGTAGGACTGGATAACAGGCAAACTGAGACTGCATGTTTGTACTTGCTTGACATGATTAACTCTATAGAGTTATTCTTGATTATATAGTATGTCATCTTTTCGTTTTGAATGCTTTCAATTCACAATTGTTTTTAAAGTACTAATGACTGACGCTTTGGGCACAATCAAAATCTTTGTTAAAATAAAAAAAGAAAAGAAAACGCCTCTAACAAATGGTCTGGGCTTCTCTGTTCAAAACGTACAACTCTTCTCAAAGGTACGACCAATTGCTCAGATGAGACTAGTTCGCTGCTTAAGAAAACCGGCCGTACACGAACTTCTCATTGCCAGAATCCCTCTAGTGACATTTACTATAAATTGCTCATAAGTATGAAAAGTTATGTTCTCCCTTCCAATGTGAAATAGTTACCGGTATATGGGGATTTTGGACGAAGTTATGTGCGAGATACTTAAATGCGCGAACCGGAGTCCGTAGATTTATGCTCATGATCATACAAGGAATAGCTACAGGTTCTGGGCTGAGGGGTATGAAGGTTGGAGTATTAAACTTTCGCTAGTTAAATTCCTCAGTTGTAGTGATGAAACATTCCGCAGAGCCTCGCCCAAAACCAACCGCCTTACACGAGACTTCGGTCTTCACAAAGAAAATATTTTCCGTTTTAGGCGATGTAAGAAGAGCGCTCTATTTGTTAGAAAATTAAACATCGTGCACGCTCACTGTTGTAAGAACGAGCTTAACTAGAACAGCTAAAATTGTTCACCGCAAAAACGGCAAGTAGAACACAAGACCAGCAGAGGGTACTCACGTGTTAAGGACCTCCTCAGGCAGCTGTAGGATTGCCTTCGGTACACCTCGTCCGCACAGGAACTGGGCGATTTCGTCACTGAAGTTGTTGCAGTTGTGCTTCAGCAGGTCATACGCCCCCGGCCTGCGGTACACGATTACCTCAGCTCTTCAAGGTATGCATAGCTATATCTTACGAATGAAGTAGCTTCCACTTATCAAAGCAAAGATGACGCACTGTAACACCCGGGCTACGCCAAAAGTAGTGGTTAGTTTAAGCCTATGGATCAAGAACAAACGCGACCTCACAGTGGAAGAGACAAGGGACATAGAGTAGGTCGATAGAAAACTAGTATCCATCATAACATAGTCATATGTAGGCGTGTGGTTCACATGACGGCCTCCAGGCATCTATACGCAAAGCTCTACATCCGACTCGCTTGTTGTGGCCTTGTTAACATATTTGTGTGCACACTAAGTAACTTGTTGAATTATTAGCAGGCATGTTAGCTGGCTTCGAAACTTTTGCTTGTACAGTCTCGAATATCTCTTGCAATTTGGAGTGAATTAGAAAAGCTCCGACACCTGGCCACCTCTTTACGGGACAAAAGGACGCAGCAACGCGTTCGGACGCTGGGCAGTAGCTACATAAGGAAACCATGAGACCGCACATGAGCCCACGTTAGACCCGGCTGCTCAGTGGAAATAGACCTGTTGGTCCGTCCACTGCCGCTCTCTAATCTATATTTCACAGACATTTAGTGCCAGTCCTGCCTAACCCAAGACCACGTCCGTGTCTGCGACCTCCCTGAATTCTGAACAAGATTTGACTGAAATTAAAAAATTCCATTCAAGAAGATTCGAAATATGGTACTACTTTTGAATTTTAAGCTGTATTAGGTGATTAGTCTGCAAGTACAAAAGTTAACGCCAATTCATTCATGAATAATACATTATGCAAGGAAATAAGTGAAACACATTAGGATGTGCTCTGTACAGCATTTGAGGTTCAAGTAAGAACTGTTGTTATGCACGGTCGTCTCCAGAATGGCAGATCAAGACAAGGCTAGAAACACTCACTATTGAAAATATTTATCAACGGGCTAATATCATTCATGAATTAATCATCACGTGAAACTATAGGTATCAACGCAGCCCTGCCACTGCATGTTTTGGTGTGCTTCGAGAGCGTAAGTGGCTGCTGGCCGGATATGCCAGGGAGTAAGGAAGTCTGTGCGGCGTAACAGCGCGCCGTGGACAGCCTGGTCACGTTTAGTTAATGCACTTGGCGAAATTTTAGTTATTTCTAACATTGACTGAGATCATAATGCTTATTGTATTGCAATTATTGTTAGCACTTATCATAACAGCATCATTACTAGATGAATAGGTAATAGGTATAGCCCCCGTTGTTAGAGATCGCCATGGCGCGTAAAGATAGGAAAAGTACCGTAAGAGACATATAAGAAAAAAAGGCCAAGAAAAGAGAGCTGCATATGGGAGCACATAAGGAAAGAAGAAGACCAAAACAACGATTGTCAGGAGAAGTACGAGTGCTTAAAACTAGCTAAGATCAAGGCCACTCATGAGGATCCCCCCCCCCGGGGCGCGCGCTACTCTCCATAATACAGAATGCGCGGACCTTACCATGCGGTCCAGCACACGCCCTCTCAAGGACTTGAACCACACGGGAGTCGTAAAAGGAAGACACAAGCAAGACCCCGCCACACGCCTCCTCACTGCCTGCAAGCAGCTTCTACCATCTATATCCACCCCTCTCCCCCCCCCCGGCACCTCCACCCACTACTCACCTGTACGCTGACTCTCCAAGTCCAAAAATATACTCGAGGAAGAGCTGGTAGGGCACCTGTGACTCGCCTAAATTTTCTATACGATCAGGCTCTCCTAAAATAGTGCCTCCCTGTCGTAGAAAACGGAAAATTTATTAAGCAAGTGAGGTAATAGAAAATTGGGAGTGATTAGAAAATATTGCGACAAAGAGATCCTACACACTAAGGCTAAACATGTGAATGAAGGAAACTGTCTCCACAAGCAACAGCACAGCATTTTAATGATAGGCATATATCCAACCGCTTAGGGGATCAGTCGCATTCAAAATGAAAATAATAACGTAATTAAAGAACATGCATAGAGATGTCCGTATATGTAACAATTTAAAATTAAAATTGATAATTTCGTTCAAGAATTGTAACACGTTCGGTTTTGAAATTATTAAACGCAATTAAAATTTTTCAAGATATGAACAATGATAAGGGTAAATCAGAAATGTCTTTGGCAGCAGCTACTACACATCATATAGCTAAAAAATTTGATACATAGTTCACTAAAATTTCACGATCAAATACGGTGTGTTTGGTACTTGAATAATACGCAGGCGCAACATTTGTAAAATGTACACTTCCGATATAAGAATAGCGTACAGATACAAAAGTAACCAAACCATTATAAGATGAGGCAGCGTGTGGTTGAATGTAGATATAGCTATATTGTATTCCACGCGCAAGCCTATATAGACTGTAGGGGCAACCTTAGCACCCACAAATTGTGCACAGCTTTTTTTTAATGCTTTATAATTATAAAATGAAGTTTAAGCCTACCGTATACTAGCACAAATTAGCTGTAATAAGAGAGGAATAAGGAAGAGACATATAGTACGCCAAGAGAAGCGTGCACAAGCAAGAGAGTGTTCCCGCGCAGGCTCAACGCTCATGTGAACAGCTATTCCGGACCGGAATGAAAAGGAAGAAGAGAACAAAGCAGTGGAAGTATGAAAACGGAAGGATGTGTGAACAGCTGCAGTGTGGCGTGGCTGGGAAAGCCAGATCTTCTAGCGTCAGTATGTAGCAAGGAAGACGTGTGGGCAGAGGCCGCAGCAGCACATGACGGGATCGGCAAAACACAGGGAAAAACTTCACTGGAACAAAGATAGCAGCAATGCAGAGTGCGACAAGAAGCTCCTAACTGGCGCGCTGGCGGCAGCAGCAGCAGCAAATTGCTCCATGAAAAGTCGCAGTTGAAATACTGGCTGCAGTAGAACACGGCTGAAGAACAAACTCTTAACTGAAAGTTATGAAACAGCGACGCCACAGTCGATGAGAAACTCCGAACTGAAACAGAAGAAGCAGTGGTTCCACGTTCGAGGAGAAACCCGCAGTTGAAATCCTTCTGAAGAGCAATACAATCCTTGAAACAAAAATGCGAAAATCTTGCCCTTACTGGAGCAGCAACACATCAGCCGCAAAGAAACTCCTTAATTATGCTGGGCCACACTATACATACTTAGATACGAACGTGATGTGAGCATGCGCGGCTCGCATGTCGTTCTTGCTACCGTATCTATGCTACCGAGTTTAAATACATATTCAATAGGACGAGTGAGTGGCTCATCCTCGCTTCCAGTTATCCATGCGAATGCATATGTGGCCTCGGCATAACGGAAACAACCGGAAGAGCAACACATTATGCCGGGTACACATATGCACTTCTACTCTCAACTGGTTGCTTGGATGTGCAGCTAGCGTGCCGTTTCAATAGAAAAGGGAATTACCCAATTGCCGAACTAAGTCTATTTCCGAACAAACATCTATATATTATTTGATTTGATAGGATTATTACACAAACCTATCAAATAACAGATGTTTGTTCGGAAATAGAGTTAGTTCGGCAATTGGGTAATTTCCCTACATAAAATCCGTAGCATAAAAGACGTTCAAGTCTCGCATCCTTGCATCAAGTTGTCCGAGTAAATACCCAGTGTGTCCCCAGCATAAGACGCATGAAACAGCAAGTGTGGCAGACACTATAGGTTGAGTCAGAGAAGAGTGCCACCGCTCGCCACACCAGTGGCACACACAACAAACTTGGCACCGCTGAGGCACGCTAGCGACGCCGCCGGGGCAGCCAGCCGCCTGCACCAAATTTCTTTCTTCACCAAGTCAAATCGCTGAGCCAAATTGGACGATATTAATGAGGGCGATGAGTCGCCCACCATCTGGCGAGGAGGACAGGTGGGTGGCCGGGAACCACCGGAAATTACTCTAGCCATTGAAATCTATGACTGGCTGCTGAAAATTTCATGGTTTTCAGAAAGCGGAAGTCGCATTCATCTGAATAAGAACTTTGTCCCCGATGCAGTTATACCACCCAAATATCTATCTCTCTGTCATGCTGCAAAGAGAACGATTCAAATAAAAATTGAGGTTCATTGAGGACGGGAAAGAGTTCAAGCAAAATGTTCACACATAAACACTAAACATAGAGGACGAAATGTATGTAGGGCAAGGCTTAATGGCGAGAAACCTATATATCACGAAGACACTGATGAAAAAGCTGAAAGCAAATCCGACCAAATTAGGTTAGCATCTACCATTAGGTAATCAAAATATTATCTGAAAGAAAAAAATAATAGAGGCGGCTCAAGAATTTATCATATTTTTATAACACAATGTCAATCTCTTTCAGTTTCGCAATTATAGGAACAAACTCTGTGCATATAGCAAGTTTAACTTGTGTAAGAAGCCATACTGAAGTTGTTCGCAAAACGAGCTACGGAATATTTGATATGAGGCTTTACTGCAATGCGGTGCACAAGTTCAAATCACAAATGCTTAAGTCGATCTTCTAATTCGGGTTATAGGATATAAATAGTATCGAATTCTCTGTTGAACTATCTAATTAACCCATTAATTAAACCTTCATTTTACTTAGGAATAGAACACCCTTTACGGACAGGCACACCTTTTACGAACCCTTTAATTTACGATGCTATCCAAAAAAACAGGGTTGAGGAGTCGGATAAGCAGCAATGTCTGATTCCGATTCCTGGTTGTAGCCAATTTCAGACTCCGACTCCTGGCCCTAAAATATTGCCGACTCCGATGAAGACTGTAACCGATTCCAAACAGTTGAATATGCGACGAGCTAGCTTAGGCTTAGCTATGCCTTATTGGACAAATGCTAGAAGGACCAAAGATGTGTTTGTCGTAGGATTAGCGATGCTTGAAACGACCTTGGTGAAGTGCACTGATCCTTATCGGGTGAAGCTTGCAGAAAATTAAAAAAGAAAAGGAAGAGCAGAAAAATAAATAATCAGCAAAAGCAAACAACCTCGAGGCCGAACTGAGGGCAGTAAGAGCTACCAGCAGCCAACAGTTAGGAGCAGAGATAGCTTCTAAAAAGACGAAGAAAATCTAAGCTGATAACTATTGCACGGGGGGGGGGGGTCACTGCAGCAAAGCACACAAGGAGTGTGTAACAGCAGGTTCACACGATGGCCTTCTGGTTCCTATATGTAGTACACTGTGTCCGAAAATGTTGCTGCAGGTATCCCTTGGAACGGCAGAAAACTACAAACTCTTCTGGTTATGAATTCACTCCAAATTTGAAGAGATATCTGACACTTCAGTAGTTACAGCTGCCGTAACGGTTAACACAGCTGTGCTTACAAGGACATAAAGTGTTCGGACGCTGGGCAAAAGACTGTCGAGTGAACTGGCCTTTAGTCGGCAGCGAAGTAGACGGAAGCTGTACTGAAGTTGGAATACTTAAATGTGGCTTCATGAGCGGCACTGCTGCTCCTGACGTACCGGGATGTAATGAAAATACTGTTAGACACATGACCACTGGATCAGGCAAGTTGGAATACGGTAAAGTGACGACACAAACCCCAATAATAAACCGCAGTTGTTGGCCTAACAAGAGTTAAGCTAATTACTTGGATAAATTTTCTACAGGCGCGTTCGGCTGACCGGCGAATTCAAGACTTTCAAGTTAAACTTGTCTGGACTTTAGACAGAAGTGTTGGTTTTGCCACTATGAACCGTGTCGCAAGTGTTCCAAACAACCCAAATACGCCATTTTAAGTAAAAATGTTAGAGGCATCCGCGACTACACTGGCAGAAAACTCAATTTCATGAAGAAAGATGGCGTGTTTTGGATGTCTAGAGTAATCGATTCGTTGTTAGCGCTTGAAATTCGACTCATTGCGTTCAAAATCAGCGCACCTGCCTCAAGTTCAGAAGAAGTCAAAGTTCGAAGTCTAAACTTCGGTGGCCAATCGAAAGTGCCGAGTAGAAGAATAGTAGTGATTTATGTCTGGACGATGTCGCTGTAAGGTGACGGCAGCAGCAACGGTACGTGCAAGTGAAGGCACAGCAAAAGACAGGAGCGACAGAGCAGCCCAACGGCGGCAAAATTAGCACTTGCAAAAAATCCTTCGAAACTGCAAAGCAGTCGTGCCAGCTGATATTTTTTCTGGGTCCTGACAGTAGCCATGATTGAGTCAAGTTTTAAGAATCTTAATAATAAGGATGAGCGCCTGTGCTGCAGGAAGATAGAGACATGTGCCCACGTAATTTCTACAAGTCTTAAGGCAAAATGCCTCCACATTGAAAATATTTTATAATTGTTCAGCAACATTCGCGGCCAGCCATCCATCAGCTATGCCACCACCACCACCGTGAGCACTGCAGTAGGTCGAGATAAGTTCAGCCAGTCCACACGTGAGGAAGAGACGCACGAATTTTCGTCGTAGCAAAATGCTTCTCCACACAATGAAAGTAAGTGCCGATGTGGCAGTAATGCTAAAGAGCTATCCGGAAATAACAGCACTGCGATATGCGTGCAGCAGTTGATAGAGAACGCAGTCTCCGCACAAACGCAAGATTGACATTATTAGGCAAAAACTGCTTTTCGAGCTAAAGGAGGGTTGACTAGTGTAGGATAACACTGCAAAAGCCAGTCATAGATAATCGAAAGCACTGCAATATTAACTGCAGAAAGGAACTGCGGAGCGCAATCACTGCACCGCACCAGAGCGCCACAGCAGCACTGCGTCAGGAGGCGAGCAGCAGCTGAGGTGGGCCCGATATAGCCACAGCAGGGGTCGGTGGCACGGATCGTGTGCATACCACGGCGACAGCCACTGGGTCACACAGGCAGGCTGCAGTGGGCTACTTGCGTGTCATCGCCTATAGAGACCTTTATTTCCTTGGCACGTTGATCGTTTATCGGGCTCTGTTATCTACATATATTCCCCTGGCATGTTCGCGGCTCTTCGGGAGCTGTGTTTCCCCGGTACGGCAGTGTCGTAACAGAATCTGTATTTCCCACGTACGATGACCACGTTACGGACATGTATTTCCCTGATGCATTAACAAAAATTCCCCAGCTGTATTTCCTTGATACGTTCACCATTTTGAGGATACGTACGCGTTTCAGTGGCATGTTTGCCATTTTTAAGGACAAGCAAAGTGCCTGGCAAGTCAATCACTACGTTATCCAATTGGTGAGGGAGTAAGATTGGCAGCACAGCTACATGCACAAGCACACACTTCACGCTCTGGGAACTAATAAAATGAACATTCCTTAGTCAAATTTCCCGAGTTTTACACAAGGATCTATTTATGGACTTGACGCAACGCAAGCTTTTCGACACTTCCTTATTGGAAGCGAACTGCACGCGACTAGACTAAACTCTCTGCAATTTTTTTCAAGTTTTCTACTAGCTACATTACGAATACAAGCTCAAGCAGAACAAAAGAAAAGCGATCTAAAAAACCAACAAATTTTTTGTTCAGGTTTTAGTGGTATTACATAGACCTGTCAGGCACATCTGCGGCCGTTGTTGATAATGCTACCTACGGTATTATTCGTAAGAAAAATGATTTGTAATCCAGGCACAGAAAGGTTGAATTAACATGCCTGAGTGATAACCAAGGATTTTCCATGTCAAACGATGCTACCTCTACGAAAAACTACAGTCGTCACGGAAAGTTACAGCCCGCAGCATCACACGACCTAACAAGACACGAACGCGACTAATATTGAACCTTGGCCTCGTTCACACAACTTTGGATGGGCCTCGAACAGGCATTGCAGACGCACACATGATACTGTTGCCTATACGACCTCGTTTCACTTCGCTACTGTGCGTTGTAATGCAGACTTATTTCACTGCACTAGAGCTGCGGTTCTACGGACGGGGCTTCAGCCTAATATAAAGGGACCAGTAGGAGCTGCTGAATCAAGTTCCGTAATGTGGAAGAAATGGACAATGGGAGAACCATTATTCAATTCTGTTCCCACGCACGGTGTCCTTAAACATCAAAAACGACTTTTTTCTTTGTTTAACAAATCAAGACGAGGTTTTTTTCAGAAAACTTTGAGCCCAGACAAGCAGAGTCGGAGCCTGAGTCACAAGCAGCAGGATGTCTTAGGGGTAATGAGTCGGAGTCGCGGACTTGCTTGTCCCAGGAGTCTAAATCACATAAAAAATGGCCTAATTTATTAACGAGTCGGAGTCCGAAAGTTTTTGAGGTCCAAAGTCTGAGTCAGACCCAGGAGTCGGAGCAGCACAGGGGTCTACCCGACTCTGCAGTGATGGCTTCAATAAACTGTAGGTAATCTCGCCCTGTACATGACTTAAATTCAAGTGGTGAGCACTTTTGGCCTTCCTGGACATGTTGCCGACGCTTCAGAAGGAAAATGAAGATGCACGTAGAATATCGAGACAAACCAGTGAATGAGGGAATTCCGACACTAGATCACCGCGTATGGACCGAGAGAATTGAGAAAGAAGAGCACGAAGAGAACAAGACACCGTTGGTGGAATTGAGAAGTGTGGAATAAAATTGGGAACAAAAGACACATATCGCGCAACCCTTTCGGCGAAAGACTGGGTAAGCAAAGGAGATTGTAAATGTGTTTTTGCTTTTTGAAGTAAAAATATAGTTGAATTATTATACATACTGTAAAAAGCGTTCTCTTTCCGAGTAATACAGCCATGTGTTTTATTTCGAGAGCCGCTCTCCTAAAGCGACAGCAGTTAATTAGACTAGTCTCCGCCACACTCGTTTTCTTTTGTAACAGAAAATTAGCGCGCGTGTAAAACGTTTTCTTTTAAGGACGACGGGTCGTTCTACTGCCCCAAATGTCATCAGAGGCGCAGCTTCACATTAATAGATCGTGCCAAATTGTAAACTCGTTAGCAAGCTTAATGGCGAGACAATAACGCAAGTACAGTTTGCTGTAATAGGTAATGTAACGAACCAGCTCGTAAAAGTGAAGCACTGTCTCATTGACAGAGCAACCACATGCCTGCCGGCGGCTGAATATCAAATCACATTCCTATAGTCATCACCGTCATATTTTTGTATCAAATACAAAACAGGAATAATCTGGTCAACGGAGTAACGTTGATCGTTGGACTTGGACTCCGTAGGCACGTCTCTCAACTCCGTAACAGTTGCACATATGTCTGGATGACAAACAGAAGCACGACCTGCCGGACCTTGTGTCCTCCACACCTAAACCTAGACGTCGCAGTGTGCAGAGGTATTCCAAAGAAACTAGTCAAAGATAGCAGCAAAAACAACATGCCCAATGGATTATGAAAATGAGTACCTGCTTTGCAGGGTGTTTCATCCATCTACCGGTTCTGGACCTACCGTCTTTTCTCATCGCCGCAAGACACTGAAAAAACTCAAGGCGAAATTTCGAGACAAGAATTCTGAGCAGAGTGGATGACAATACCTATTCCAAAATGCCACTGCATAGCTACCGGTACTCGAAATAAGTACTATTAAAGTTATAAAATTCAAATATATGAGCTCGTATTGAAATACATTGCCCTGTTAAACAAGCTGTCAACAGTTACGTCTACGCAGTAGATAAAAACTCGCTGCTGGTTTTCGCTTAATCACAAGCAGAGACATAACTAACTGGAACATACCAACACTACGACTGCGCAACGCATGAGATTTGGTGTGACAACAACACCGGGACCTTGTCCGGAGACCCTTAAGATACCGGCAACAGTACACAGCTATAGCCTATACTGTTAAGCAAGACTTCCTTTAAAAATAATAGAGTGGACAGAGATGGTCCAACCAGTAGGATAGCTTCATTGCCACTACCCTGATGACGTCACTTCAGTACATACCTTGCAAGCAACAACCTTGATTGGTTGCACACTCTGTGCTTTACAAGCACGTTACAATTTAAGCGCTGCTATTAGGACGTCATCGAGTTATGAAGATACAGACAGGATTTTCATACACTTCATGAATTTACATGAACGCAAAAAATGCAGTTCAGCAAAGGAGCACCGTTATATCACGGCTTACATTTTACCACTTCTTTATAATTACGTCAACAAAATTATCGTTCAAGTGGTTTTAGCCTCCACCAGAAAGTTTAAGAACAATAAGATGCAGAACGAGAATCCGGCTCCTGGTTGGCTAGCGTCCCCATAGATTAGATTAGATTAGATTAGATAGGCGGCAGTAGACGAACCAAGAGGCCCATTCCCAAAGAGACACCGGGACTAACACCCCGGCTTCTTTGAGCTATTGCCATGAATCTTTGAGCTATTGCCATAGATCAAAGAGTCCATTGCCCTTCCATTGGTATGTAAACAATTACAGGCCTCACTTTTCATGGCTCGAGCAAATGTTACTTGCAACAGTTACCATCTTGAAAATAAACCCTAGCAACCGGCAGGGAGTAGTCCACTATCTGTAACACTAGTGAAAATGGTAACTTACCCCAAGGTACCACGTAACGGTACGTGTGATACTTGCTGCATGAACAGACAGCAACGGGGTGCTACTAAAGTTTCCCATGCAGGCAGCAAGAATTGGCGCAATACAACCCTATGCACTTCCCTCCACTCCTGGTCCCTTCAGGACTTCAGGTCCCACGGTAAATCATGGTGGTAACGTAGACTGGGACTTTTAGTACTAAACTCCAGGATCGAAAATCTTCACCCCATTCCCGCCCGCGGTCAAAGATTTCTCCAGGCAGTTGTGCATGTACTGCCGGGCTACGGCCAGGTGGTGTGGACCTCCAGTCGCTGCCGCCTAGCCAAGAACACATACCGGCTCGGGGAATGTTGGCGGGATAGCCAGTGAGCCTGACCGGTGTCTGAGGGGGGGGGGTTACATTTTACCCCCTGGGAGGCTAAAAAATAAAGAGGTATTAGGGTCACCCTTTATAAATACTTACGGCCTAATTTACTGGTTTCCACCGCATCCGCTACGTGGCGATTCAACAGTGTATCTCATTTACTATTAATCAATTAGATCTATAAAAAATGTCAAAAGTTGTAGCCTATATATATGAAAGGTAAAGAATACCAATGGGGAGGTGAGTAGGAAGGTTCGCAGTAATAAATATAATAAATACAGTAAAAAAGTCCAATACTCACCGGCTTGCAAGACTCGATGCCGCCAGAGCCGAAGAAATATTCTCGACCGTAAGCAACGATGCCGGTGTGCCACACGCCGTCTATTTGTTTACCTGAGTGAGGAGAGACGGGCGTCAGTGTGACGTCATCGTGCGTCTAAGCCCTCAGCTGGGCCGTGTTGATACACGGGAATATTCTGCAGGGGTGCATGTGGCCGCCATTGCCTAGCATGCTCAACAACCCAATAATAATAATACACTGGAACGCTTGTACCGCGGCAATTCATAAGCAAAACGTTACAATTGATCAATACAAAAACCTTAAGGCAGACATGCAAGAACAATACATAAAAAGAATGTAAGTCAGACGAGACATATAGGAACTAATGTAAACCCTGAATGAAGCCAAATATGATATAATACCAACACCAAGAAATTATTATTACCTCCGTCAAGGAGGTTATGCTTTCGTCGAGTTTAACTATCTGGCAATTTGTCTGTCACCGAGATTACTCAAAAAGTTATGGATGGATCTTCACGAAATTTACAGGGATTGTTAGTCCTGTCTAGAGTAGGCCAACAGATGATTAACTTTTGGTGAAGTGAAGATCCGTTCAACCGTTTGTTAGTCTGCCGCTTTTTTCTTAGTAGGTAACATAACTCGAAAAGTTATGGACGGATTTTCATGAAATTCACACGAGTTGTTAAGCCTATGCATATTACAAAGAGTAAATAATCAAACTTTTGTAATAAACTGTTGATTTGTTTCTGCGTTTGATTTTATGCTTGTTAGCAGTACAACTCAAAAAGTAATGAACGAATCTTTACGAAATTTGCAGAAATTGTTAAGACATGTAAAAACACATAATTGATCAAATTTTGTTATGATCGGTTGTCTATTCGTGTGTTTGTTAAATTAAATGTTTGTCAAAATGTTATTAACGGATCTTCAAGAAAATTACAGAAGCTGTTATTACTGTCAAAAAGCACAGATGATTAGATTTTGGTGCTGATACAATGGAATCACAGAACCAAATTTAATTTTCGTTACCGTTGTCTTGCCTGACAGATGAAAGCGCTCTCGGAGTGCTCTATTTATTATATTGAATAGTTTAGGCCTCCGTTTCCACAACAAAGGCAATCTAACAGAGGAAGAAGCAAGGGACATATTGCATGTCGATAGAAAAGTGGAACCCCTGTACGATGGTCTTCCCACACAGGACCAACACGCATGGGAAGAGCAAGACGGGAATGAAACGGAAGAACAGATGAAAGCATTATCAATATACGAGTATGCAAGAGGAAACAAGCAAAGTGGACACAAAGAAAAGACGTCCCGAAGACCTAGCCAATGGCTAAAGTAACCCAGAGAGTCCCCCTGGCGTCGTTTCCCATAACATCAGATGAACAAACTTAACTATCCTATCCCCGTGCACCTGAGAAGAATACAAATGAATACCTAGCAGAAATTATAAAAACTTGCAATACACAAGCAGGTGACACACACTACCTACGATAGTCTACTGAAATCCCAGTACGAAATAAATAGGTAGCCCTACACATCTTAGCCATGCAGGGCCTAATGTACACACATGTTGACATTACATGTAGAGTTGGTCCTAAGAAAAGTGATGTTTAGTTGAGGCACTAAAAGGTTAAGAACTAAGACTACGTACCATCTAAACCTAACACTAAAATGCACCATTTTACACAGTGACAGACCAGCAAACGCTCGGCACTAGACTCATCCGAACTTTCTGAGCAGAGCGATAGGCCACAAGCACACTTCCTAACGTAACATTATTCCATGCCCTAAAATAAACCAGTATCAGCTTGACACTACTCTGAATCTAACAATTAAGACCAGGGTTGCGGAACGGGAGATATTAAGTCCGGCTTACATCCCTGCTTAAGACACACTACCATAAAAACAAGAATCAGCTTTCAAATTCTTCGAACAAAGTCCAGATGGAGTTATGCACACCACTCAAAAAACCTCGCAATAGCCACTAAATTGTCATTATATCGAATAGCTTAAATCTCAGTTTCACGGAGGAAGAAAGCAGGGACATATAGAAGTTACGTCCATAGGAACGTGGAACCATGCACGTGGGTATTCCCACACAGGATCAACGCATACGGGAACAATAAATCGAGAAAGAAGAGGAAGAACAGAGGCGAGTGCCATCAGTAGGAGTATGAAAGCAAGCGGGAGGAAGCAAAGTGGGCACGAAAGACAGACGTCCCGAAGGCCTAGCTAGCTAATAGCCAAGGTATCGGACCTACAGATTCTCCCTGGAGTCGCTACTCCCCAAATCAACTGAGGTGTGTCTCAATCACGCCAAAACCTGGCTACCGCGCCCGGGAAAAAGGCTACCGTAACCCAAAAGGTGGTTGGGAGAGCGCGATCTAGCGACGAGCGGAGTAAGCTCAATTGCAAAATATCGTTTTATTTGAAATTTTGTCAATGGAAGTTTCAAGTAACTGATCTGATTTACTTATTGAGGAGTGAGGGACTCTATTCATTGCGTATTTGAATGAATTTAGTGCTCCTTTTATTCAAAATACAGTAGGTAGATCGGTAACCTGCATCACCGTAAGGCGTGTCGCAGTCGTCATTTGAGCTATGATTGCAACAAGAGTTACGACTGGCGGGTCACCGGTAACTCAGAAATGCTGATTGCGACACACCTAAGACAGTGAACAAGCATCAACTCTCAGATTCTCCGGGCAAGCTCCAGGCGGCATTACGCAAGCGGTCACACCCCTCAAAAAACTGCAATAGCCACCACAAACCTACATCCCTGCTACAAAACCCAGCATTAGACCACCATAAAGCACACAGTAGAAGAGCAAGGAATATTCCACATACTGGCTACGTACCCAATAGCGCTGGGGAGAGTGTTTTGGCGAGCCCCCGTGTGAGGTCGTACACAAACAGCTCCACTCTGTACGCACAGTCTTCTTCACCGTCCATGCTCCTTCTGCACACAAAAACATTGGTATTACAACAACTATCTCACATAGCTAACTAGTAATTCACACCCTCCTGTCTTCCTACTCCATTATGTAACAACATAGGTAGGTACCGGTACGGTACCTACGTACTCACCCACATCATGAAAGAGCTATAATTTATTATAAATTACCATGTCGTCGCCTGTATTACTTTCCTTTAAGAAGATAAAAACAAACAACTACATTTATAAATATGTTCAAGACTCAGTTAAAAACAAATTTTCATAGGAATAGTGTATTTGAAACGCGACCGAATGGTCCCTGGGGAGTCAAATCACTGAACTCTACAAAGTCTACATCGATTTTGCACTTGTCATCTGCATCTGGAATACATTAGATGAGAACGAAAATAATTTGATCTAGATACTGCTCGCTGCAGTGAAGCGGAAGCTGGGATGTATAAGGGGCAATGTCGGTCACCAACGTGACAGTGTCCGAGGTTTCGAGCGGTATTGCCTCGGTGGCCAGTGCACCGCTGGCTGTGTCTAATAGCGCTCAACCAGGTCTTCAAATTACGCTGATCATCTTTTTCTCTTAGCATTTCCTATTCTAGGTTATTTCCTTTTCTAGTAACGCTCAGCCAGGTCTTCAAATTATGTTCTTTTTTTCGTAGCAGTGCTGGGCGATTCCTTTTCTCTAATAGTTTTTGAAAAGCGTCCTCAAACCTGACTCTTCGTTATATCATTTTAGCAGCGCTCAAGCATTTCTTCTTGAAACGCGCTGCCGCCACCAACCCCCCCCCCCCCCCCCCCCCCCCCCC
>LQNS02015105.1:2507015-2526060 GCA_001587735.2 Parhyale hawaiensis | reverse complement strand
AAAAAAAAACGTTGAGAATGGAAAGCAAGATGAAGTTGCCGCTAGTAATCATTCAGGCGCAAGAAACACATAAGGAACGTATGCTAATGAGGCACTAAAGATAGCAACCGATAGGTTACATTAATCAGTTAACACGTTCAATAGTTCCCTGAACTCAAATATTATTGAAAGTCCCAAGCCGTCCCTAGCCCACGCGCTCATGTAGATGGTAAAATGCTTCCATGCCCAGTGTGTTTTAATAAGTTATTCACACACACTTCTTCGCAGCTGTATTAGGTATAAATGAACTAAATTTGAAAAATTGAATGATCAATTACCAAGAATGTTCTTTTTTTAGAGAATTTGCAAGAAAAAAACCGCAGATCTTTCGCGGTTACTTGAAGCAAAAACTATCTGGTAGTAGAGGCATTACATTGTAATTACCAGGAGAGTTGAAAGATTAAAAGGCAGTTAGGTATTAGGAAAGATGAAAAATTAAAATGTACTAACCAGGAAATATAAAAAATAAAAAAGTAATAACCAGGGAAGATGAAAGATTAAAAGGTAATTATCGGGAAAGATGAAAGACTAAAAATGACCAGGAAAATTAAAAAATTACACGGAAAGATGAAAGGAAACAACATCGGCGTGGCCTCTTCACCTGCATTACACTCAAGGCAACATCAAAGCACACGCGCACACAAAGAAGTTTTTATGTGAGGGTAGCAACACGAGCGCCTTGCATAAGCGGTAATTTTAGACCACCCGTGACACTTACGTGCGCTCTGCTGCGGAGATCAGGCAGGTGAACTTCAAAGCAGCCCGACGTCTCTCTAGAGAATTTTAACGTATATTTAACTGAAGTGCAGCGACCTATGCACAGAAATTAAGCGAAGAAATAATAAGCCTTCTAACGCTAACTTAGCTAGGCTGCAAGTCGGTGACCTGCAAATAGGCAAAAGGCGATAATATTTCAAACAGAAAGTGTTTAAATATTTTCTCAAAATATTGAATCTGTTAATACGGGATGTTTGGAAGTAGTTTTTGATATAATAGAACCTGCAGGTGCTCAAGTGCTTGGTGCGGCTGTACACTTGCTTTTCGACATACGTAGTTTACCGGAAATACTACCGGTATGCATTTAGTAGTAGTGGATGCTTTTACTAGCGCTTCGCGGGCACAGTGCCTATATCGCGTCGAACTATTCCTGTCTTTAACCACAGGCTCGTGACCCGACTAGGGCGCGTTTTAAATTTTCAACGATTTTTGTCTCGGTTTTTCTGCCGGTAGGTTTCAGAGTGGTTAGTGCGCTTCTGACAGGAAAAAGGCGCAAGTTGAGCATCTCCAACCCATGGGCGCGGCTGAACGCTGTCGCTTAGCTACGCCGCACAGGTGAAGGAAACGAAATATAAAAAGGAGAAGTCTAGCGGAAACAGGTCAGCCACCTCGATCGGCAGCCCACCTCCCGAAACAGAAGGGGAAGTATCGAGAGCCTACCTAACTTTACAAAACTCACCTCGTCAGCAGGAACTGCGGCCAGATGCTACATCCCCTGCGGAGAAGGCACTCGGGACCCTTGGGTGCGTGACACCCAACATATTGTGGCAGGGAAAGGGCCCGCCAGAATATGCCCCCGAGGGCCCGGTATGCATTTACCGAGGTAATTTCTCATAAAGTGCAAATATATAAATCCTACATCAAGATCAGCAGCGACATTTGAGTAAATAAACCTGGTTTACTTTAGGTAATAATACTGATGAGGCTTTCCAATAGAAAATTTTATATAAAAACTAATGATTTAAGTGCAAAATAAAAAAAAAAAAATAAGTGACGATGTAGTTAAAAGTGCAAAAATAATCATGAATTTCTGCTAAAGTTAGAAAAAGTATTACGACATCACAGATGAGAAATCCACAAAGCAATACCTAGCTTCTTGGAATAAAGTACTCTTGGCTTTATGGTAATGCTATTCGAAGTTGTCTTAAAGACCGGCGGTGTTTTGGCCTAAACGCCAAATCGAGGTTCCGCCGGTTGTTGAGACAATCCGATTGTTGTAAACTCTTCGCAATATCCGAAAAAGTAACGCCAAACGCAGAGGTATTTTAGTGATGAAAGGTTTCAGACAAAAGAAGGCGTAGCCGAACATCACGATCAAGTCCTACGAATATCTGAGAGGGATCGGGAAATAATAGCGGCATTTGGAGAATTTATAACTACAGATCAGCAGGGAAGATGTGTAAACCGACGGAAGATATACCAACTTTACCAAGCACATGCATACACGACATAAAACAAGAATCCAGTCACTATCGTCGGAAACTAACAAGAACCACAAATTTAATTCAAGCCCACAGCCAAAAAAAAAAAATAAAAGGGAACGCGCTTGCCGAAATTTTGATGATCATTTATTATTATAGTCATGGTTTACCACCGTATGCACTCGATGAGTGATCCGTACAGCGCAGACTCGGTCGTTCTTCATACATAGCTCGGTAGGAATATTTTATCTCGGCATTCCTGCCGGAAAATCTCGATTGGCTCAGTGCGCTGCTACTGGCGGGAAAAAAGCGCAAAGGATAGAAAAAGACTCCCGGGTGGACGGCCCTATTTAAGGCCTTCCACACGAGAGAGAGAGAGAGAGAGTAAAGAAGTCCCCCGAACTAGGTTGGATATCTCGATCGACAGCCCACCTCAAGAAACAGAAAGGGAAAAATAGAGAACATAGGTACCTAACTTTATAAAACTAACCTTGTCAGCAGGAACAACGGCCAGAGGCAATATCCCCTGCGGAAAAGGCACTTGGGACCCCTGGGGTCGTGAGGCTCAGATATATTTTGGCAGGGATAGGGCCCGTCAGCCGAAATTTGGATTTCCAAGAGTAACATTGAAAAAGCAGGAACTACATTCATTATAAGTATATTATATAAACAAATGTACTACATTAGCTGAAGTATCAAAAGCCACTACAAACACGTTTCAAAAGTGGAAGAAGAAGGGCACATAGTAGATCGAGAGAAACGTGAAACCCATGTACATGGGCGTTCCCACACTGGATCAATGCGTATGGTCACAAGTCGAAAAAGATGAGGAAGAACAGAATAAAAAAAAAGTCAGTCAAGGCATTGCAGGTCACATGAGCACAAATTGGCATAGGAGGACTAGCAGACGCAAGACCAGCCAATAAGGGAAACAATGTTTCCCTATAACAACGACTGCAAAGGAAATATTGGCCAAATGTGGACACAACGTTTGCGTCAACCCGGCAGGAAAGACCATAGCAATATACCGCCGAAATGTGGAAACCGTGTTTCTGTACGACACAGACTCGCCAAGATGTGGAAACAACACCTGTGGGCGCAACTAGGCTATGTACACGAAAACTAGCGAGGACAAGCATGATCCCTGGGGCTAATGAGTGCAGGCAAGCTTACGGCCAGTAGGAAGAACGACAAAACGCAAGGTATGAGAGCAGCACAAGGAGCGCGTGCTATACAGGCACTGTACAACAAGCATAGGTAGCACACACTGTACACAGGGGCAGCGGTACAAGGGGCGCTGCTAGCACTACGGCGAGTGGACGCGTAATGTGCGGCAGGAGAAGATGCGGCTGTAATGTTACGGTGGTGGGGACACCAGCTGTATGTGTGCTGCCAACTGCATTGCGTCACAACCGTGCCATCTGCGACCTAACTTTGTCCGCTCGAGATAAGGATATCGCGGAGGGGGGGGGGGGGGGCTAGCTAAGCCATTACTGCTGAGATGCACCAGACTATACATACAAAACAAAAATCAGTGGTTACAATTTTTATCAACATTTATTATTTCATAATTTCTAAGTTAACTATAGAGCAGTTACAACAAGCGTTTCATACGCAAGGCAGATGAAATAATAAGATTCGTACACAGGAAGATACTTTTAGGTATAAACACATTTGGACTAAAGAAGACAGTTCTTGGTACTAAATATAATACGCACAGAGAACTCTCTAGTTAATGTGCCAAAGAACTCAACACGAAGCAATGAGCTATATTCCCAGTGCTACGAGATATACCTAGTTACGAGCAGTTACAGACTTAGAGTCGGCCTTTTTGGGGGTTAGGAGTAAGAGTCAGACGCTTGTCTCAATCAGGCATTTTGGGGTCCGAAGAGTCGGAGTCGGACACGGATTGTATTCAGGAGTGCGATCATTCGGACGTTGTTCATCCGACTCCGCAGCCCTGGTTATACGTGCTTAGTACAGAAAACGTTCATCATTGGTCCTCAGCCCTCACAACCAAATGCCTTTGGTTGAACCACCTGATGACATCTAGATATTGCTCTGTGCTTAGTAATGGATTGGAAATATTTATTCGAAAATCAGTTTACAACTAGAGCACTCTGAGAGCGCATACCTCCACCAAGCAAGGTAACGGTTACGAAAAATTAAAATTGGTTCTGAGACTATGATTTTCTTGGTATCAACACCAAAATTTAATCATTTGTGCCCTTCGATAGTGCTAACAGCTTCAATAATTTTTTTGAAGATCCGTTCATAACTTTTTGAGTTATGCTGCTAACAAGCATTATGACAAACATGAGTCAAACATACAAACTAAAAAACCGGTCTGCACCAAAATTTGATCATTTATGCCTTTTAACATTACCAAGAACCCCGATAAATTTCATAAAGATCCATTCATTATACTCTGAGTTATTGCGATAACAAGCATAAAATTAAAAACAGTGACAAACGAACAAACAAACGGATCGTTAAAAAAATTTGGTCATTTACTCTTCATAACATAACTATCCACTGGTGTGAATTTAATAAAAATCCGTCCATAACTTTTTGAGTTATAGCGTTGAGAAAAAAGGTAGACAAACAAACGGATGGACGGATCTTCACCAAAAGTTAATCATCTGTTCCTCTTAACATATTTAACAATCCCTGTGAATTTCGTCAAAATAGGTCCATAACTTTTTGAGTTATATTGATGACAGACAGACAAAGAGACAGATTCACGGACAGACAGATAAACCCGACGAAAACATAACCTCCTTGGCGGAGGTAATTAAGGATTTGGCACCATAAGACTTATACATAGATAGCTACTTATAGCTATATCAATGACAGATAAATGTAGATAATATTTCGAAGCCCTGCTAGCTAACCTAATGGTTAGACTCGGTCAAAAAGTAGAATTACGGTACATTGAGTCATGAAATGATTTTAAATGTGGCAATATGGAATACAATGATAATGGTAAGATAAAGGAATAGAAAAGTATGAGAAAAACAAGAGAGCCTGGAAATAGGAAAGTCAACTGCAAGAAAGGACGATTGCTCCACTTCTCCATAAGAATGTAAAAGAAAAAGTTGAGTTTGGGAAAGCCTTCTGACGGTAACGTTACCAGCGCGTTAGTTGCTACGCTTATATCTCGCCGGACGTTTCAGGAAAGTTTTTAAATTCGATAAAGGAGTGAACTGTTATTGTTGGCTACAATTGCTTCCCATGTCATTTACAAATATCAGTGCAGACAGTGTTCTGCTTCTTACATAGGTGAGATAGGGAAGTGAATGAATGTCAGATCGTCTTAGCACGAAACACATCTTTTTATTTCAGCATTTCTGTCGGAAGGACTCCAGATAGAAGAGTGCTAACGCCTTGAATTTAGCCAGTTACGGGGGGAAGAAGATTTACCTACCTAACTTTATAAACTAACTGTATCAGCACTAACTGCGGTCAGATGCAACATCCCATGCGGAAAGTCAGGAAAGTCATTCAGGTTGTCCCTTGGGGGGGCTGACTTTTTACGGCATGAACGCAGCAATGCTAAGCGGAACGTAGCTACACTGGGAGGCGAGGTACATTCTGAAGTGTGTAGCTAGTTCTTCAACAACTCGATCAGTGCATTTTAGGGACTGCACTTCTGCCCTTAATCAACATCAGTTGAAGGGTTTCGAGTCTTTTCATGATACGGTAATTATAATGAGATTGATCGCACAAATGACACGGTATATTTAATGTTTTGCGAAGGTAAGAGTTTGTAACACCGGAGTAAGTCAATTTGTTCTCATATTTGAACAAAACAAGGAAGACATGAACGAGACAACGCGCATTTTAGTCGCAAGAACTCACGTTGATTTTATCGCCAGCTAATACAGAGTCAAATTCACAAATAGAACAACCAGTTTACATAGGCTATAGGTCTAATGCTCTTTAATTAAAATGTAAACACTGAATCGACAGTCAAATCTATTCAAAGAAAAAAAAACATCACTACCGTAGTTCATATTTATTGCAATTCGTTTGAAAAGTAAAAATATTGTCATATTTCGAATGCTTTTACGGGAGGCAAAGATTATCGCCCCCGCTCGGGGTGCCACACCATTGCGCCCAAGTAGCCTATCACCCGAGCATGACGCACGCAACAGGACGCCACTGAATGTGTATAAAACACAAGTGACGCAACCCTGAACGACGCAATTTTCGATATGACGCATCGCTGGCACGCGACTAACGGCGTCGAGCGCTGCGTCAAGACAAACTGCGAGAAAAACTAAGACGCAATCTTGCACAATTTTCGTATTAGACTCGTGGACCTCCAAACTGACCGATTCAAAGAAAGATTCCAACCGCTCTTTAAAAAAAAAAAACAGGCCAATTTTACCGACTCCGGCTCTTGGGGACAGCGCCAGTTTTCCACTCCGACGCATACCCCAAAAGAGTCAGACTTCGAAACCCTAACAGGAACTATTTAATCATACGTAATCTATACTCAAGTAAAAGTATTCTATATCAAAAATGCTTAAAAGGATTAACAATTTCACACACCTCACTGAGTGAATCATGGTGATGGCGAATTCTTTTAGTTCATAAGAGACATATACTTCACTTACTCAGGTCAGGTTGTCAGTTGCTGAAATAGAACTGAACTTACTGAGCGGGGAGAGGTGTAACTAGTGTTCTTAATTCCTTAATTTTTTCCATTAATAAAGTGAGGAAGTTTGTTCTGAAGAAACAAGCAGTTGTCGCAGCATAGTATGTGGCCTATCTCAAACAGCGTTAGGCTGGGTTAGGTCAGGTACGGGTGTGGGAAGATAGGGTTAGGTCAGGTTAGCTTGAGCTAGAATACATGCCTAATCTATCTTACAGGAACACGTACCAAAATCTCAGGTAAACTACATAGGTACTATAAAGACATGGAAATAATTTAGTCACAAATGATGAGGCCCACCACCGTATCTTGCTTGCTCTGTGTGACACGTACAAAAGCACACAAATCTGCAGTTAATGTAGCCCCAAATATTGGTAAGTTCTTCATGCTAAACGTAGCACACGAAACTCGATATCTTAGCGCTGGAAATATAATTGTTTTGTATTGAGGCCGGACTAAATTTTTCCAGTAACTACGGCCAGATGCAACATCCCATGCGGAGAGTCACTCAGGTTGTTCCTTGGGGGGGGGGGACTGACTTATATTTTTTTTCCGACTATACAGTACAACTTAACTGAAGCGACTTCAAGGTAAATGAACAGAGCTACCAGAGGGCGGGACTAATATGTTACGAAATACACCCGCATTAAGAAAAGGCGGGAAGCGGAAGAAGAGGAGGAGCACAGAACCAAGATTATATACAGTAACATAGGGAAAAAAAACACAAGCATGGGGTATGAGGTGGCGTTGAGACGCATGTTTATCACTGTGAGGTCAACAGCACCCTACACAACTCCAAGAATATCGAAGACATTTCTAGATCAGTAATTGCTTACCACCACGTTGTGTATACGCAAGCACAGTTGGCACGAGCCAGCAGGAGGAAGGTAAGCCGTGTCACCTGTCGCCCGGGGGTTGCGAAGGTATAAATAACGTCATAAGTTGGACTGTGCGATATGACGGTAAGGGCGGCAGCTGCTGGGAGAGGGAACATACGATGGCAGGTAAGGTCGGGAATGCGCGGTGGCTTCTAGTGAACAAGGAAGTGTTAAGCAGTGAGCTTTAGAGCTTGGCTATTAGATACGGTATATAACATAATAC
Organism: Parhyale hawaiensis; assembly: GCA_001587735.2. Taxonomy (NCBI): domain Eukaryota; kingdom Metazoa; phylum Arthropoda; class Malacostraca; order Amphipoda; family Hyalidae; genus Parhyale; species Parhyale hawaiensis. The sequence goes on along the minus strand of LQNS02015105.1, from coordinate 2,518,062 downwards.
CGAATCTTTCCTTATTACGCTTTCTTGACGTTGTTTCTTGAGCCACTAATGTATAGCATCACAATGTATATACATAAACTGAGTTCAAAGTAGGCCTAAAGGCGAATCCATTGCTCTACTATAGCGACTGAGTTGTGAAGGGAGAATTTATCATTATTATAGTAAAGTTGATTTAGCGCTACGCATGATAAATAAGATCTCGAACACACGAGACCGCATCCAAGTTTGTTCGTGTTCTGAACAGGATAAATTAGATACTAGTGCCGCATGATTGAAGAAAAATTTCATACCTTGCTCGTCCTTTTTTAATTAAGATCGAGTTGTTACCGCACCCATGAGTAGAGACAGGATTTGTTCACACTCGACACGTATGATTAAATTAAATACCGCATAGGTAAATCAGAGAACAAAGATGTACACAGTCTATTCGCGCCCTGAGCAGGAACAGATACCTACCTATGTGCATAAGATGCCGTACGTATGACAAGGGAATTGATATAATTTTTGCTATTCGCACGCGATAACTTTGATAACGTAAGATATTACGGAAATATATAACGTTTATTTGCGTTGCAATGCGCAGAAGAGAACAAACGGACAGTTTGCAGAATTTAATGGACAGCGCATGACAGAATGCTTCACTACACAAAGGATCCACTTGAAAGAGAATATCCAGAGAATCATTGCCCCGTAGAAGACAGACTTGTCGAGTCGAAAGGACCAAGTCCGACTCATAGGTCTAACCAGTGTCCGACTCCTTGGACCCGGAAATCCTTCAATTCTTAACAAAACAAGCCCATTTTCGCCGACCCTGATTGCTGGGATAAGCTAATGTTCGACTCCGACTCCTGGCTCCCTACAATTCCAAAGACCCCGTAACCCTGGAAGAATTGAATATCTACAGAGTGCAGGTGTGCAGACAGCGTGACCCCGGCGGGTTCAGACACCGAGGTGACGCGTAAGATAACAAAGTTAATTTTACCAGCAGTCTTATGCAGGGGCCACACTAGGCATTTATCCTCGCAACTTGCTGTCAGGACGCGCAGCTCAAACGTCTCCGAGCAGCAAAATTGCTCCTAGGAACAGACAAGTTGCGCCAACGGGGCGAAACGTCGCTTGAGGTTTTCTATGGGCAACCAGTTGGTCGTATTTACAGTGTGATCCCAAGTGCTTTTAAATCGCTTTATTTTTTGATATTTGTAAGTGTTTTTTGTTACTTCTCCTACGAACTGAGATGAAATCAAAAATCTGTTCACATTGTGGCGTTTTCGCTGATCGCTGCGAATTTCTGCCGTCAAATCGCAGCTCTGTACGTTTTCGCGGGCGTCCATTGTGTTAGATATTTCCGCGCGATTTAGGCTGCAAACAAAGAAGTTTCATCCGTAAAAAGAATAAATTAGCCGTTCCATGAGGCTTTCTTGTTTCTTTTTAGACATTTAAAAAGCTTTTAAGCCTCTCTGATTTTTATTTCACTGCAAATTTGATGAGAAATATGAACTTTACCCCGGTAGTGACACTTGTGGAGAATACCGAGTTGATGGTAAACATTTTATCACCGTTTTGTCTTGTAGACATAGTTGTGTTTCTGTTCGTAGATAAAATCAATGTTCGAACCCTTTGCACTACCTCTGGGGAACAGAAAATTATCGAGTTACCCATACCTGTCAATCATTTTTAGAGTCGCTCTCCAAGCCAGTCGCTTAATTGATTGAATGTATTGCCGCGCCCTCGAAAGTACGACCGCGTGGTCAAGAAAAGAATGAAAATGTTAACCTAAGCTCACTTGGCAGTACGTGCATAGCTGCAGCACGCTATAAGTAGTATCTGCATTTACAGTGATGTTTATTTCTAGCTGTATCAATGCTAGAAGTAAAATAAGCTATTACTAGTGACAAAAACTGCAGCTTCTTTGGATCAAGGAGCGAGAGCAACGAAGTTCTGCGGAACATGTGCGTGTGAGTCTGGACGGGACTTTGTATGGCGGACGAGTAGCTCCCCGTCGCTAGTGTGTCACCTACAGTCGTTCCGATACACAACAAGGATTTCTGAGAGAGTTGAGCGTTGCTCGTACGAACGCCTAGTGTGGCCCCTGCATAATGCAGGGGCCACACTAGGCATTCATCCTCGCAACTTGCTGTCAGGATGCGCAGCTCGTACGTCTTCGAGCAGCAAAACTGTTGCTAGGAACAGACAAGTTGCGCCTACGTGGCGAAAGGTCGCTTGAGGTNAGACTGGTATATATAGATTTCTCATAGGATATTAGCAGAACCAGTCCTTGCCTACCTAACCTTATGAGTAAGAGCCACGTTGTAGCAGGTTAAATTAATTAATAAAATCACACTTATATCTTTCCTTTCAACACACCGCCAAATGTAAGGCCTTGTATTCTCCCTATAGGTTTTTATTGCGTCCTGACCACAGGATGTGCACTTCACTACACTTGACAACACTCCGTGACGTATGAAAATATCATCAGCGGTATCACTATTTTCGTATATTTTTTTAATTATTGACAAACAATGTTCACTGCAACCACTACACGCCATGGCAAAGCACCGTATTACGAAACGGCCTACGAGCGTGATTGTTCTTGTTTACGTCGCTACGCTGGAGAGCGGCAGATGGCGGACGTACATCGCCCGTCGGAGAAATGATTTTAATCACATTACATATTAATTTCAGTGAATTCATTGTTGAAAACATCACAAATGAATATCCCCTATCTGAAATATGATTATTAACATTGTTAAACACTAATTCATCTTACACTATTGTCGGGAATGTCGAAAATCCAGAAGTGCAGTTTATGCACTATGACCAAAAAACAGCTTACATAGGCTATAAGCCTAATGTTCTTCAATTAAAATGTAAACACTGAATTGACAGTCAAATCTACTCAAAGAAGAAAAACATCACTGCTGTAGCTCACAATTATTGCAATTCGTTTGAAAAGTAAAAATATTGTCATATTTCGAATGTTATTACAGGATGCAAAGAGTATCGCCCCCGCTCGGGGGGCCCCACCATTGCACCCAAGTATCCCCTAGCATGACGTACGCAACAGGACGCCACTGAATGTGTATAAAACACAAGTGACGCAACCCTGAACGACGCAATTTTCGATATGACGCATCGCTGGCACGCGACTAACGGCGTCGAGCGCTGCGTCGACACAAGCTGCGAGACAAAACTAAGACGCAATGTTGCACAAGTGTCATATTTTTGATGGTCATGCGGGCGACATAGACTCGTGGACCTCCAAACTGAGCGATTCCAACCGCTCTTAAAAAAAAGGCCAATTTTAGCGACTCCGACTCTTTGAAACAACGCCAGTTTCCCACTCCGACTCCTACCCCAGACTTCGAAACCCTGACAGGAACTATTTAATCACACGTAATCTATACTTAAATAAAAGCATTCTATATCAAAAATGCTTAAAAGGATCACAATTTCACACACCTCACTTAGTGAATCATGGAGGTGGCGGCTTCTCTTAGTTCATAAGAGACATATACTTCACTTCCTCAGGTCAGGTTGTCAGTTGCTGAAATAGTACTGAACTTATTGAGCGGGGAGAGGTGTAACTAGTGTTCTTAATTCCTTTATTCTTTGCATTAATAAGGTGAGGAAGTTTGTTCTGAAGAAACAAGCAGTTGTCGCAGCATAGTATGTGGCCTATCTCAAACAGCGTTAGGCTGGGTTAGGTTAGGTTACGGGAGTGGGAAGATAAGGTTAGGTCAGGTTAGGTTGAGCTACTATACATGCCTAACCTATATTACAGGAACACGTACCAAAATATCAGGTAGGTTTCATAGGTACTATAAAGACATTAAAATAATTTAGTCACAAATGATGGGGCCCACAACCGTATCTTGCTAGTGTGAGACGTACAAGCACAGAATTCTGCAGCTAATGTAGCCCGAAATATAGGTTAGTTCTACATGCTAAACGTAGCACACGAAACTCGATATAAAATATAGCTAATTGTTATGTGTTGAGGCTGGACAAGATTTTTACGCTGGTACTATATTTAGGAGAATTATATTTTCTTTTCGACTACAGTACAATTTAACTGAAGCGACTTCAAGGTAAATGAACAGAGCTACAAGAGGGCGGGACTAATATGTCACGAAATACACCCGCATTAATTAAGAAAAGGCAGGTAGCGGAAGAACAGGAGGAGCACAGAACCAAGATTATATACAGTAACATAGGGAAAAAGAACACAAGCATGGGGGTATTAGGTGGCGTTGAGACGCATGTTTATCACTGTGAGGTCAACAGCACCCTACACAACTCCAAGAATATCGAAAGCATTTCTAGATCAGTAAACGCTTACCACCACGTTGTGTATACGCAAGCACAGTTGGCACGAGCCAGCAGGAGGAAGGTAAGCCGTGTCACCTGTCGCCCCGGGGTTGCGAAGGTATAAATAACGTCATAAGTTGGACTGTGCGATATGACGGTAAGGGCGGCAGCTGCTGGGAGAGGGAACATATGATGGCAGGTAAGGTCGGGAATGCGCGGTGGCTTATAGTGAACAAGGAAGTGTTAAGCAGTGAGCTTTAGAGCTTGGCTATTAGATACGGTATATAACATAATACCCTATCTTACCTTATTACGCTTTCTTGGCGTTGTTTCTTGAGCCACTAATTAATAGCATCACCATGTATATATAGCCTAAGCTGAGTTCAAAGTAGGCCTAAAGGCGATTCTATTGCTCTACTATAGCGACTGAGTTGTGAAGGGAGAATTTATTATTTTTATAGTCAAATTCATTTAGCGCTACGCATGATAAATATGATCCCGAACCCACGAGACCGCACCCAAGTTTGTTCGTGTTCTGAACAGGATAAATTAGATACTAGCGCCGTATAATTAAAGAAATTTTTTTTACCTTACTCGTTCTTTTTTAATTAAGATCTAGTAGTTACCACACCCATGATAACAATGAAGGTAGAGACAGGATTTGGTCACACTCGACACGTAGCTATGATAATTCAACTACCGCATGGGTAAGTCAGAGAACAAAGATATAGGTACACAGTTAGCCTATACGCGCCCTGAGCAGGAACAGATATGTACATAAGATGCCGTACGTACGTATGAAAAGGGAAATGATATAATTAATATTTGCTATTCGCATTTGATAACTTTGATAACGTTAGATATTAAGGAAATCTATAAAGTTTATTTGCGTTGCAGTTCGCAGACGAGAACAAACGGACAGTTTGCGGGATTTAATGGACAGCGCAGAACAGAATGTTTCACTGCACAAAGGATCCACTTGAAAGAGAATACCCAGGGAATCATTGCCCCGTAAAAGACAGACTTGTCGAGTCGAAAGGACCAAGTACGACTCATAGGTCTAACCAGTGTCCGACTCCTTGGACCCGGAAATCCTTCAATTCTTGACAAAATAAGACCATTTTCGCCCCTGATTGCTGGGATGAGCTAATGTTCGACTCCGACTCCTGGCTCCCTACAATTCCAAAGACCCTGTAGCCCTGGAAGAATTGAATACCTAGTACAGAGTGCAGGTGTGCAGACAGCGTGACCCCGGCGGGTTCAGACACCGAGGTGACGCGTGAGATAACAAAGTTAATTTTACCAGCAGTCTTACGGGTCCCCACGGGTCGGTCATAGGCACGCCAAGAAGCGGTCAGGTGACAGATAACGTGCTGAGAGTAGTACCAGCAGCTTTTGCATTACCTCCATTACTTTTTATGAAGCAGTGTATGATCACTTCAAATATTTCTGTAGCTACTTACTTGCCTTTTGTCTACGAGTTTCATTGTTATATGGATTCTCTAACAGATTATGGCCCTTGCGGGAGACGATGTTTGCTCTGGATAGAAGATGTACTGGACTATTGGTGGTGGAACTAATGATGGCGAAACTGCGAAGACAAGCACTGTACACATCGAAGCTGGGGTATATAGTGGTATTATAATTACCACCACATTATAAATGTTACTATAAACCGTCCAAGCAACCGCTAGTTGATTTTCCACAGAGAGGAAAAGCAGGGGACCAGAAGTATGCCAAAAATGCGATAACACTGATAGCGAAGGACAACCACGACCACAGGGCGCTAGAGCAGCAAGTAGGGAAAGAAGACACGAGAAACTTGATTAATGCGTCTTTGCAGAGGAGAACAAAATCAAAATAATGGAATGCCACCCAAAGAAATACAAGACAATCGCTCACCTCGTATATCCAACATTAAATTCACGCTGATTTCATTTCCTGAGTTTCACAATGAACTACACATCGAGCATGGGAGAGGCTGAGTCTTATGCCCGGTCCACAATGTGCAATCCCACGATCAACTCCTGAGTTCAGCGTCCGCTGATCTACTTCAGCGTGCAACTGCATACAGACAAGAGTATATATGGTGCAGGTATTAGGTACTATTACGAAGACATATAAAAAACCGATACGCCTGTACACTGCAATGATTTTCCTCGCAATATACTAGCAGCCAAGACAGTATTCGTGTGCGTAAAAGTGAACAATTAGCGCTGCTAGCCTCCGTTTCAACAGTAGCACTCTGCGCCATCCCTGGCAGTAGATCAGAAGCCATTATGAGACCGACGAAGTTAAGACTTCATGAAGTTCAAAGCCCTCGAGCGGTGAGAAATGCAAGTAACCTACACGAATGACCGCACGTAAACACAAGAAGAAGACAGAGCGTTTTCGGAAGTAGGTCAGGCGATGTGGGTCACAGAGCGTCTGGTGACGATCCCCACATGTTGACAAGAACAGGGTGTCCTCCGGCGATTAACTGACAAGGTACCGTAGTGTACACCGCTACTTACGGTACTAGAGAACACGACTCGGCAATACAAAGGAAAACCGTTCGGGGAAATGAAATGGAGGACAAGAGCACGGTGAAACACTTGAGATTACTAGCCAACCGACTGGCCAATGAATGCTGAGGCAGGATGATTAGATGGCTGAACAGGAAGATGCAACTACGTTCTCCGAACGGCACAGACACGTACGTGTTGGTATACCATGTCGCTCTACGAGGCGCTAAACATGCGAAATCGTAAAATGAATACAAGCCCCCACGAATATAATTACTAATAGATGATACTTGGACGAGGTTCGGGCACCGCTATGAAAGCCACCCTATAAACTTGTAAATTCCGCATAGTAACAATACTTGAAATCCTATACCTAGTGAGGTATCACCACAGGAACGCAACCGCTCGCAGAAAGATTATACCACACCTAAAGTCAACGATGTTCCAGCAAGTTTGTTTTTTAGCTGTGCACTTCTCAAACCATTCCTGAACGACTATATCACCTCTGTGTTTACTGTTGAACATGTTACGAATATTCCTGAACCAGAACCGATACAAGTTGCTCCCATAAACACATGTGTTTTCACGGAGATCGATATCCATCAAGAACTCTCCCACCTAAATGTGTACAAATCCACTGGCTCAGATAATCTTACTCCCCGTTAACTACGGGAAATGGCTCAAGCAATCGTGAAGCCACTGCTCGAAATATTTAATCGATCTCTAAGAACGGGAGAAGTTCCGCAGGATTGGAAACTAGCTAATGTAATGCCGATACAAAAAAGGGGGATACAAAAAGCCCCAGCAACTATCGACCAATCAGTCTTACTTCGGTCGTCAGCAAAATTATCGAACACCTCTTGAAAAAGCGCATCACTTATCACCTGAGGATACATCAGCTCATATCCGTCACTCAACATGGCTTCCGAAATGGAAGAAGCTGCTTAACAAACCTACTGGACTTTTTCTCAAAAGTTACACATATTAATGATGATGAAAAGGGTGCAGACCTTGTGTATCTAAACTTCCAAAAGGCTTTTGATAAAGTCCCCCATCACCGGCTAATGAAAACTTTGGAATGGAAGCCCATGGCATCCGGGGTGACTATTTACAATGGATCAAGGCATGGCTTACGGGTCGGCAGCAGCGAGTGAAGTTTGAAGGAAAGTCGAACGACTGGACACGGGTATCATCAGATGTTCCACAAGGTAGCGTGCTTGGTCCACCTCTGTTCTCAATTTACATCAATGATCTCGATCTTAACATTCGTGGTAAAATCAGTAAATTTGGGGATGATACAAAACTATGTCAGCCTGCCACGTAAAGAGCCGAGCTCCAATAAAACCTTGACCACCTCATGGAATGGAGCGCAACGTGGCAGATAAACTTTAATGTCAGCAATTGCTCAGTAATGCACGTAGGGCTGGTGAACCCTTCCACCCCATGGAAAATGAATGGGACGGAATAGGCTACTGTCACCCAAAAACGTGACCTGGGAATCACTATTACAAACAAACTACAGCACAGTCAGCAAGTTGGCAAGAGTGTGAAAATGGCAAGCAGAGTACTGGGATTCATCACCAGAAACTTCGAATACAAGTCCAAGGACATCATCGTTCCCTTAGAATTTGCTGTTCAATTCTGGTCGCAACATCTCTGTAAAAGTATCGATAACATGGAAAGAGTCCAACGGAGAGCAACGAAATTGATACCTCAGCTGAGAAACAAATCGTATGAACGTCGCCTAAAAGAACTGGGTCTGATCTCTCTCGAGCAAAGACGACTTAGGGGGCAACTAATAGAAACATTCAAGTACTTCAATGGCTTCAACGACGTACCTACAACGGGACTCTTTGAGAGAGACCTTAATGATAGCTTGCGAAACAACGGTCAAAAACTCAAGCATAAAGCTCGAAGAACAACCTCAAGTTAGCAGTTGCTTCCCTATTTTATAGTTAGCATTTGGAATAGACTCCCTTTCGACGTTGTTGGGCGGAGTCGGTCAACTCGTATTAAAAAGCGTCTTGACAAGCATTGGGAGAGACATCCTCCACAGCTAAGAACTCCACGAGTCGCGGGCACTTAACGGCCAAAGCTTCCCAGGCAATCTTAAGCCGACTTCTTCTCACTTCCGCTCCATCTATATCTTTGGGCTTAGCATATCAGCGGCTATCGATCATGCTTGCGGGCATTCATGATCATCTCTTTGGCTGAGATTCCTCTCCCCCTTCTTTCTTCTTTTTTTCTTCCTTTTTTCTCCTCTCGTTTCCCCAGTCCTATACAACCTACTAACATAATGGCAATAGCTTACAGAGGGCCAGGGCGAAAGTTCCGGTGTCTCTTTGGGAATGGGCCGCTTGGTTCGTTTACCGCCGCCTATCTAACCTAATCAATGGTACCTATTTTAGGGATAAATCGGCCACAGCCGTGACCGGTCCCCTCCGATACCCAGTTCTACATTGGCTGTATTCAGCTCGGAGGCCTAGTTTAGTCGAAAGAACATCTTTGTGTGAACGCCACACATTCAGCAGTAGGTCACGCGCTATCAAGCAGACGCAGGCAAGACACAAAAAATAAGAAGAAACAAGAACAAGACGCAAAGTGGCCTAGCAAGGCCGGGCGAGCACGCGCCCCTAGGTTATCACGGCGACAGCCTGCTGCTGCCAACGAAATCTAGAGCAGCGAACGCGTACTCTCTCGGGGCAGTACACACACAGGAAATAATAGTGTATAGTGTGTCCACACAGCGACGTCTTCCCCTACGTATTTCTGCCATGTGCGCTAGGCTACGTCCACGACACTACAGACGATATGTTTGACCCTATTTGCTACTAGCGGTTCCATATTGTAACTATTACCTTTGAGTTAGTTTAGGCGCCATCCAATGTTATTCGTAAGAGCCTGCATCCCTTTTGCCAAATCTTAAGTGTTCAAATAGTTCAGTAAAATTAGGTTACGGCACCTCAACTCGACTTTAGTTCATGTTGTGCTGTTTCACTACAAGGGTACATGTACAGGTTCCCAACAGGATGTGCTCGCACACAATGGGGGTACGAGAGAAGATTTTGCAGAATGCGAAACCCTGGATCATTGCCACGTAATTCAAAAGTTAACTTGAACTTGTGACATAAATTTGGTACAGTTTTAAATGTTTATATGTAGTCATATGAATCATTTTTTGCAGATGGTGCGAGCACATATCAATAGGTTTTTATGGGTGCCAGGCATACAACAGGTTAAGAACCACTGAGCTATTGCATTTCTATAGGAGAAAATGGTTTTATAGTGAAGCAGCTCCGCCTAAATAAGATGGGGCAAGCGGAACCAAATTTGCCGCTGCAAAGAGGCGGCCAAGCAACGGTCAGTATAAAAGCCTACTGTGCCCTGAATAATTGAGTGATCGTGTCCCATGGGTAAGTGTTGCTAGGCTAGGTACCGTATGTACCTATGTTCTACACTAGCGGAAAAAATAAGAGAACATTGAGTGATCGTGTCCCATGGGTAAGTGTTGCTAGGCTAGGTACCGTATGTACCTATGTTCTACACTAACGGGAAAAATAAGAGAACGATTTTCATTATTTGAAAAGGAAGTTTAACCATGTACAGTAGGTTGATGAATCTTTTAATGGGGCCTTAAGGAATGTATTTGACATATTTCTACGAAATATCAGGACACACATAACTATATTTAATACATTAGAGCAATATAACAAACAATAACGAAAATTGAACAGTGCAAAATAAGAGAGCGATCGTCTCTAAAACATTCTCACATTTACCCCGGTCATTTGGTAACATTCAATTTCGTGTACATGACTTTAGAACTGCCACTCTTACGATTACACCATGCTAGAAACATGGCACCTCACGTGAAAGTTACTCCTGAGCTGCGGGAAGAAATTGTTAAGCTCAGGTCCTCAGGAATGACTCCTTCGGCCATATCAAGAGAGGTAAACCGATCCAAGAGCGTTGTTTATCGTGCTTTGAAGCTCTATGATGAAAAGAAACAGCTGGAATCACCGGTACGAGTTGATAGGATTATGAAATGCTATGCCCAGAAGGATCCTTTCGAAACTGCAGCGGGAATTTCCAGAAAGCTGAATGTCAATAACAACATAGAAGTGTCTCGCTATACAGCGTGGCCTGCGCGTTATCAGGCCGCCCCCATTGTCCCGCCACCGGACGCCGCTTTGTTTGTATGAGCTGGCTTTAGGTTTGGGGCTCTGGGTAGCCCC
>LQNS02015105.1:2477818-2498539 GCA_001587735.2 Parhyale hawaiensis | reverse complement strand
TTGCGACGAAAACGTCATTCTTGTAAAATGTCTTGAATTGACCCAATTTACATACTGAACACAAGAAATGTCATGAAAATCATTTGTAAGTGAAAGTAAAATAATACCGTTTTACTATCTTATGTAGTTAGCCCATTGACACACCATACCCATTTCAACAAGCAGGGTATAATGGGATGATTTTCAAAGTTCTTTCTTAATAACTCCTTTTCCTTACTATTTATGATTTTTGCAACAATTTAACAAACAGTGTGTCATTTTGTAGGTCTGCATGAGGGCTATAGAATGGCATAGGGTAATGTCTCAATTACCGAATGCCTTTCTATTACCGAACGCAATAAGATTCCTACCTATATTCGGTAATAGATGGGCATTCGGTAATTGAGACATTACCCTAGGTAAAAGTAAAATTCTAGCACTTGACAGTAGCTGGTAGCCTGGTAGTAAAGGAAAAACAAGCATCCCATAATGACGGTGTAGTGCCCTGCCAGGCATGGCTAATACGGATACTTGCAAAAAAGTGTCAAAAATGAGTTTTAAATTATTAGACTGCTCAATGTTAGGCTAGATCACAACGGACAGCTTGCAAAATTCTGTAACCGGCCTTAAACGAGGATACCAAGGTAGCCTCTTGTGCTCATCATAGAGTGTAGCCTGATTGCCCAAGATCTTGACTAGCCATTTGCCATGCTCTGCAACCAGGGCTGCAACACTGTCTGTAATTATCAATACACACTCTGCAGTACTAGCCTAGTTAGCTAACTCATTACAGTAGGCTATATAGGTATATATAGTGTTAAATATTCAACAATCTAACTAGTGGTCTTCCAGAATCTCAGCGAGTGACTGGGATCTCACAGGGCAAGAGGCATTATTTATATGTAGCTAGTCATTGCTGAAGAACCAAGGTCGTGCGTCATTATCATCCCAAATGACTGGTCGAATTTTGCGCCCGATCCAGCTGGAAACTTCTAGTTACTAGTTAGCACAAGCGCTTCAGAAAATTAATTTACTAAACCAATATAATAAGAGGAAAAACATGCGTCGTGAAACTACCTCTGATTTTACGCTAATAAATAAGAGCTAAAATGCTGAAAAAAATTGGTAGGGAAATTTGACATCTGATAGAAATTGAATATGCTTGTCAGCGTTGCGTCACGCTAAGTTACTATTGCCAAGCGAACTCCCCGGATGGCCATTAACGTTTACTGCGCGAAGTACCTACAAGAACGCAAGGTAGCCCTAGTTCAGTACAGTATTTCCGAGTTTACAAATTTCCCTCAGACGAAAAAGCCTCAATGGAGTAAGCAAGTAGCTTGTTATAATAGAGTGAAGAACTGAAAACACAATTTATCTTGTAACAGATGTGCTGTTCTCTTTCGAAATTTTACCTGTAAACGTCATGATGTTACTTTTTATAACATGTTCAAGTCATAAGACCTGACACCATGAGGTACTTAATATTGAAAATAAACCATCACTAAATATTTTGCAGCAGCTTTCTTTTGATCTAGAGATGGCGCCTGTCACCCGGAAGAACATCAGCGTATCCAACAGTATATGCTAAGGCATTGCAAAATTTAATTGGCGATAATCGAACTCTAGTCTTTAAAAAATAGTAGAAGCGCTACCTTGTAATCCAAAGAGAGGTATTATTACGTTTTAACATTAGCAAACCATATTACAACGATGCAAAAGTGCAGAATCACAGTACTACTAATGCAACAATGGAATAGACAAGCAATGTAGCTTATTGTACTTAATGATCGTTGAATGACACTTGTCTGTAGACTGAAACTATTCTTGGAGCAAGTTTCAGCTGTTTCCCTTTTCCATTCCTGTGATACCAACGGTGTGACCGCCATATACGTATATTGCGCCATACAATTGAATGAAGATTCTAGCTCAGCATTGACAGCTAGTTCCACCGACGTCTTGCCAAAGCGTAGGAAATAGGAACGTGTTCACACGTCAGTCGTTTTCATGTGTTTTTTTTTTTTTTAGCTAGGAAATTGCTTGAATGTTTTGTCGTATAAGCTAATCAGATTATAGTATTAAGCGATGAATACATTTTTTCGGAAAGAAATACAGGAGCTTTCTTTCTTTCCTTATTTATATTATGGCGATGACATACGCTAGTCAAAAGAACGAGTATCGTCATATGTTCGCCCGAACGTTATGTTGAACTCTCGTAAACATAGCTTTGAGATTGCCAAGAAATATTGTAAAAATGTTTACCGCCAGTTCTGTCTGCTAAGTAGGGGACGCTAGATATTTTTCCGACGTATCATTTGTCTCGAGGGATTCATAACACAAAATTTTTTTAAAGTGTGTGCTATTTAAATGGGTACATCAACGCATTCGAACGAAAGGATGACGAGACTCTTTGTTTTGGCTAGTGTGTTTCATCGCCTTTGAGTTTCCATACCAAAACTTGTTAAAATGTTAGCTGCCAAGTCAACTGGCTTACAAAATGTTACCATTAAAATTTTGGGTGTTTCATATTTCGGTTGAATAAGAACGTACAAATCTGCGGACTTTCCTTTCGCCTTAGCTAGCGACAGACAATGCATTCGTAGAATTAATTCAATGTGTTGAAAAGACATAGATGTCAACTGGCCAGCAAATGTGTCAATGAGTGAGGCACTTATTCAGTGAGCTGCGAAGAATAAACTATTAACTTACTTCGCTTTTAAATGAAGGAACGATGATCTCTCAATCACATTTTAATATTTCTATATAATTATCAGAGTTGTGCCTAGCGGCGCTAGAAATACCGCGCGCTAGTGTTTTAGTAGTGAAAGCACTTTGCACCGCTAGGTTTGAGAATTACTAGCTGAGCAAGTAGCGCCGCTAGGTTTCCAGCTAATGTCAAGCGCTAGTAACTAGTTTTTGCTTCTATAACTGTATAGCAGAGCATGGGTTCGTTTTTTTTTTTTTGTTATTTTTGTACTGCCGGTATCGGTATCCCATAGATAAAAACGGGTCATTCGGTAGATTTCCAAAATATTCTCCAAATGATTCGGTATTTTTCAAAAAACTCCTTAATATATGTATATATAAAACACCTGTAAAAGCCTTTTAATACATTCTAAAACCCCACAGAACACCTATTTCAAGCCTTTAACTACATCATCCACGGGCAGTTCACGCTACACTAAGCTCAGAAGCACGTGACTGTTGAGCGAGCGAAACATTATGACACACTACGCCCATTTCTCAAAGCGCAACGTGTCTTCTCTTCAATGATGTTCAATACAGAGTGAAAAAGCTCAAATGAACGAAATCAATAGGATTTTTCTAATGTCTTCTAAGAAGGACAGTGGGTCAAAGTCAAGTCGACTGAAGAAAGTCATTCGGTAGATTCAATCGGTTTCGGTAGAAGATTCGATAGTTCTGTACATGAATCTACCGCCGGTACAACCAAAATACCGAATTTCATTCGGTAGTCCCAGCTCTGCTCTTTAATATATTACCAACTTCCATGTATCTTCTTGTTACTTTGAAAATCAGTAAAACCCTTTTCTATTTTTTCCATTTGCAATGAAATTTAATTTATGTATTTTTTCTATCATGCTCATGTTTTTCCTAGCATTATAATAATTGGTTTTAGGTTTTCGACCAGTAGCTATAGGGTATATGCCGAAAACTAGCGCCAGCGCCACTAGGTTTTGAAATGTGCAGCGGTAGCCCGCTAGTATTTCTCAGATCTAGCGCTAGTGCCGCTAGTTTCTTTCACTAGCGCGCACAACTCTGACAATTAGCATTGATTGCGATGCTTCGTCTTTGCAATATTTGATGAATTTTGCACACCTGACATATTTTGCCTCCAACAGTTTTCTAACCGTATACACTGCAAATAACTAAAGCGGCATTCAGAGTGCGCAGACCTCCGCAAAAGACAGAATGATCCTAGGAAGTTGCCGTAGAAGGACCTATTATTATCATATTGGTATTGTTCCGCTTTTTCTGAAACTAAGACAATAGCGATGTAAGATGATTTACTCGGCTTACAGCCGGAGCCACAACGTTGTGCTCAGATGGCAAGAGAAGAAGCCTGAGGAAAGAAGCGCCCGTGGGGACGGTCCCTTCTGTGGCCCTCCGCACGGGCGAGGTAAGAGCCCCGCAGAAAAAGTCGATCACCTCGATCGGCGGCCCACCTCGCGGGACAGAAATATAGAGAACCTACCTAACTCAACAGAACTCATCTTCTCAGCAGGAGGTACGGCCAGATGCTACATCCCGTGCGGGAAGGCCCTCGGGACCCTTGGGTGCGTGATGCCCAAGCATAATGTGGCAGGGAAAGGACCCCCCCCCCCCCCNCATCTCCAGCGGAGAAGGCACTCGGGACCCTTAGGTTCGTGATGCCCAAACATATTGTGGCAGGGAAAGGGCCCCCCCCCCCCCCGAGGGTGAATGAATATACGTGTTACAAAGACTACCATGTAGCTAGGCCTCGAGTTGCACCGAGCCGAATCGTCAGCGATTTTTATTTCGACTTTTCTGCTGGAAGGTCTCGAATTTAAAGTAAACTGAAAAGAGCTCTGTTGGTCGCAAGGTTAGCCAGTGCCCTACAACAGACCGTGAATAAGGCCCAAGGCATCTTTAAGATACCAAATAAAGGAAATTGAAGAAATAACTGGCGCGGAGGGACCCTTCCGTGGCTCCCCACATGGGAGGAGGTAGGGATGGGGCGCTTACCACGATTGGCGGTCCTTCTCTGAAAAAAAGTATAGAGAATCTACCTAAACTTATCAACAAGAACTGCGGCTAGATTTAACAAATTGACAGCCGGATTCTCACCAAAATTTAATCATTTGTTCTTCGTGATATTCTCCACAGTTCCCGTAAATTTCATTAACATTCATCCGTAGCTTCATGAATTCTTGTGCTAACAGACACACAAATAAACCCCAGCAAAAACGTCAACTCCTTGTAGGTTATAAATATGTTGGCAAAAAAGTAGGAGAATAAAAGAGCAACAGTTCATACAGGACTGTATTGTAGCAGAAGAGTATGTAAGGGATAGGATCAAACTTGATACACGACATTCTGAGAAGTATGGCAGCTCCAACGTATCGCACGTTCTGGGCAGTTACAACTATTGCTGGGTCCATGGTTGACTACACTAAATCACAAATTAGAATATTGAATAGTTTAAGCCTCCATTTCCACAACTAAGGTGATCAAAGAGAGGAAGAAATGAGGGACATATAGCATGTCGATAGAAACGGGGAACTCATGAACGAAGGTGTTCCCACACAGAAACAACGCGCACAGGAATAGCAAGTCAAGAAACAAGAGGAAGAACAGATCAGTAGGAGTATGAAATCGGAAGCAAGCAAAGTTCGTCCCCCAAGGGTCGCCGGTCCCCATAATTTGGAATGGGCGAATTTAAACTAACCTAACCCTGTGGCGCATCCTATGTCCCAACCCGAGGGGAAAAAGGATGAATGAAAGAGGTAACGCGAATAAATAACAAATACAAATGATTTTACGTAGCTACATAGTAGCATGAGAAGGATTACTAGTTCAGAGATACTCAGTCGCACTTGGAAATTTTTGTCTCGGCTTTCCTACCGGAAGGTCTCAAATTATAATCAAACTCAGATGAGTTTCATTCGTCTCCGCAATCCCGACGCGGAATCATATAAAGTGTTGGTGGAGAGCTTTTTGAGACCACGTCTTAACGCTCTATGGAAAGCTTCCCCTAGTACAGCGGCGCCAAAGGGGGTTTCAGCCCCCAACAATGAACCTAAGTGAACAAAGTCCCTAATATTGTTAGCATTCAGCCAGCATACATGTTGGCATATATTGAGAAGCCTCTCTGCATTTTATTTCCTTCGCCCCCCCCCCCAGCGATTTTCCAGGAGCCAACACTGCAATGCAGACAGGAAAATGCAACAGCAGGTGCAATACACTGGAGCTCCTTACACAGTACGCAATGTATGTAGGATAACGTATACAATAATCAACAAAAAGGCAGTAATATCAGAGAATATCATCATAAAACGGCAACAACAAAAACAGGAGATAAATGCTTTCCAAACCAAAGAAAAAAGGATAATTAGAAGGATAACAGTTGTTTATACACAAAACAATAGTTAAAAATGCAGACACCTGTCTTTCGTTACGTCAAAATTGAGATTATACGTACGTATTATAATGATAGTTACAATAAATATGCAGATATTGTTGTTAATATTAGGGACCTACGATAGGCAGAAAGGGACTGCCTGGAGGTGCGTGTGCAAGCAGCCACAATCCAAAAAATAATACACTGTTGTAAAATATGATCCACCAATGAGTTTGTGGAGCACGCCGAAATGTGTTAATAAAGTATGTATGCATAGGAGTTAAAAATATACGCAGTAGTAGAGGTTTTACTAGCGCTTCAGTGGCAGTTAAGGCGTTCAAGATTCCAATGCCGCGATCGAAAAGACAATCAGTTAAGGTGAGGAAGTGAATGGAGAAATTACTGTTCCACTCATCAAGAGATGCGGCGCATCGATTTACGCTTTAAAGCAAACTTTTAATAAGTAAAAAAAACAGCACGCGCTAATCCAGTGTCTTGTAAATTGAATTTTGGCAGCAGGAACATATATATTAACGACACACTAACATGTGCTATATCGAGTTAGGTAGGCATGTAGTACTTGGGGAAGCTCTAACAATATTTCATTCCAGAAATCAATTCCAAGCATGTCAACGATAAGCATAGCCGTTCATGAATACTAAAATTTTTGGATCCGCAGAGTACAAGCGCTTCTCTAGTGGCAATTTACTAACATTGTTTCCTTGACTGGCAAGTCAGGAAGTCCGAAAAACAATTGTCCGCGAATTGTACATGGGCACCAGATATCCAACTGCCATAAACAGACGAAGGTCGGGAGAATATGGCAACATACACGTACTCGTCGGCATTTCAGTGCATACGCAGCTGCGACGATGTGACGTGGTAACGCAACGCACCTCCAGCCACCTCCGAAGTAAAACATGCCGAGGAACAAGATAGCAAGTATGTTAATTAAACCCTCACCTGGAATACTCAGTGCGTGCAGGCTGGCCTTAATAAATTTCAGCGTCAGTAAAAAAAGTCACACATAATTTCAAACAGAGGGGTAGTAACAGTAATACATCGTCGATACGTAGCATTATAATTTACTTATTTCGTCGAACACTCTACGTTCCATATCGACCAAACCCCTCTGGTCCCATCAGAGAAGCGCGAAGTCAGCTAGACATGCACAGGACATGAACGACAAGGACAAACCCAACCCTAATTCATGGATGTCCAACACTGCTACGCACCAACGACCAGTTACGGGTTAGAATTCTGATAAAAACAGAAATGTCAGTACTTATTATCACCAATACTATTATCGTATTCTCTTCGTAGAGTAAATTTCTACTTGAGCAACAAATAATAATATTACGAAAGGAAAATTGTAGCAATAGAAGATAAGGAGTGCAACACCACATCAATTTGCCCTAGTAAGGCCACACACTATGACCTATAAAGATATAAATAATGAGAGATTTCATACAGCGGCCAGTAAGCAAGGGTCATGTCCCTCAGTAAGGACTGCAATCCCCACTTGCCCTAACTTTACGAACCGTTACCATGGGCCTAGCTAGGATTCTGTCGAGGTTATATCCGCCGCAGTCGTATGGGCTTTCCATCTTGGTGAGGTCATACCTTCTATCTTCTGTCAATACAATGGGCACATACGCTGTTGTAATGATACCTATTTCTTTCTAAAAAAAAATCAACTTCTCGTCTAAAATGCAAGAGCGGACCGCATCGTACATGAGAAACTGACCTTTTTCAGAACAAATAAGAATCACGACAACAGCGGAGGAGTCCATTTTATTCCCAAAATATATAAATTATGACCTGATCGAAGAAGAAGAAAGCACAAACGACTGAGTCGTGTTCTACCTTAACATATCCTCGATACGTCCATGACTGTTATGCATATACATACTACTGGAATACTTATTAGGGGAACAATATATGAGCCCTAGTTCTATGTACACTATCAAACACATACGTACATATGTAGTAACTACACATACAATATTCAACAAGAAAAATCACAGGGCAGTCACATGGATCAGGGCCACACCTTTTATTAGACAGCGGATACGTGCGGGAATGAGCAGGCAAACAAGATTTCTGGAGCGTTCAGTTCGCTTATCTCCGTCGAGATCATTTTAATCCAATTAATCTCAACTACTATAGAGCTTTTTCATCTTTAGCATTCGATTCGCTACGGTGGATCTAGTTTGAGGTATTAATAAAAACACTGACTAAGAATCGAGACGGTAAGAAACTCAGTGTTGCACAATAGTATTGAGTTTTGTGCTGTCTCAGGTGTAACAGATTTGCGATTCATGCCGAAACTCCATCAAATTAAATGAACTGAGCGCTCAAGACTGGAACTCTGGACAAGTTGAGGCTACCCAAGAGCAACAACTCATAGAGTGCCGGAGCCTGGGTCTCGGCTCCTCCGGGAATGGGACTGTTGGTCTGTCTACTGCCTGCTCTCTAATTTAATTCGATTGCGCTATTTCGCTTCAAGGCGGGCGAAATGAATACACCGTACACGATGCGCCTCCACGACCGTTACACGGCAGCACTAGTAGGAGGGATCTATCATAACTAGCGCACGGACCAACTCTCATGAACTATCGCAAGCTCGGTTCACACGTAAGTTTTTTCAAGATGTCCTTTCAGCAGATGTTTCGAGAGCGTTGCTGTGTCGTCTAAAAAAGACACAAGTGATGAGCTTACTCAGTTCCTGTTCACTGGAAGTTTAAAGAAAATGATGAAAGCGTGCTAGTGGTGCTTACTTAACCCAAGGTGACGGCTAAAATCTAATGAATTTATTGGTAGACACTCAGTCGTGTTTACAAAGATGCAACTGTCTGCATCCGGACAGTCTGCTGAAAGAGCACATTA
Organism: Parhyale hawaiensis; assembly: GCA_001587735.2. Classification (NCBI taxonomy): domain Eukaryota; kingdom Metazoa; phylum Arthropoda; class Malacostraca; order Amphipoda; family Hyalidae; genus Parhyale; species Parhyale hawaiensis. Next base: position 2,489,574 of record LQNS02015105.1, on the reverse strand, counting down.
AAAAGACAAGCGTGTGAACACAGCTCAGTGGGCAATAGTCCGGTCTCCCCTAAAAAGTGCGGTCCTGTCGGTTAGAGGTAATAGTTCAGTACAGTAATTACAATAGCTATAATACACAAGACATTGTACACTCTACTTACAGTTCATACACATCTACTGTATAGATATTATCTATTTAATGCATAGCATCAAACTGCAGAGAATCTTAATGACGAGTTAGTCCATAAGAACTTGTACCAGAAATTAAAAAAAAATTGTCATTGTACTTACGCAATTTCCGTGTAAAACAGGCGCCCATACGGAGCACTTTAATAAGGAAATTTGACGCACCTCAGACAAGACTTGTCCTGTGGTTTAGAGAAGTATGGCAGCGGGAGCGAGCAATACTTCGTCCACTGCTTGGTGATGGCCAGGTACCGTACTATCAAATTAAATCACTAAGTTAAATCCGGTTTTTCTCAGGCTGAGCTACTTTGCTGCACAGGGTATCTTGTTCTTATAGGAAAAAATCATTCGTGGCAAAACACCACAGGCTGACTACGGACACCGCCTCACCGGAGCAGCAAGCGACGTAACAAATTTGTTGCACGAAACAACGTAACGTCGGTACAACAATCTACTCTCCCCACCGACGCAACCCAGATAGCGTATTGTTCTCGGTCACAGGCACCTTGTCTCCAGCAAAAAAAAGCACTGTTTGTTGCGCTGGTGTAACCCTGACGTAAGATCGGACTACATTGCGTCGTTGCTATGTTCAGAAAAACGAGAACGTGAAAACCGAGGGGCTGGCGGTCGGGGCAAAGTCTTGAGTTCATCACTAATATCATTTCGAGCGCCTTGCTCAACTTTAGTGAGTTCTATCCGCCATACTTGCCACCTCAGTCATTCATTGTACGCCTAACTGCCAGCTGAAAGTCTTTATAATTTTATAAACCGTATCGAAGAAAATGGAACGCTAGGACAAAAAGGTTAGCATTTCAAAGGGTCGCCGCGCACCTCGATGGAGTGAGTAGCTACGAAGCGCACTTACATACGTAATTAAATTATATACAGTGAATACAAACTGAGTTGCAGCGACGTAAATAATAATATCGCAGAAATTCCAGGTCGTCTCGCTAGGAAACACGAGCCAAAAAAGTCAACAGGCGACCGGTGGCCGCTACTCTCATTATTAAGGTTAAAGAGTCGGAGGTTTTCGGGCCAGGAGTCGGAGTCTGGCAGTAACCAGGAGCTCGAGTCGGTTCAATACCGTATTATTATATTGGTATTGTTTCCCTATTTCCGAATCTAGGACGATCAATAGCGATCAAAGATGATTTACTCGGTTTACGGCCGGAACCACTACGTTGTGCTCAGGCGGCAAGAGATGAAGGACGAAAAGAGAAGAGGACAGAAGCTGCAGTCGGTGCCAATGGGCCTATTTTGTCAAGAAATGAGTCGGAGTCGATAGATGCCGGAGAATATTGGGGTCCACGGAGTCCGAAGCGTCATAGGAAACTGGTTGAGGACAGGAGCCAGAGTCGGACTAGGCCCATCCGACTCCACAATCCTGCTCGTAAAACTATAGGAAAAAGTGTAAACAAAAGACGCAGGTCTCTGTAGCCATAAATAAAATGTAAGACCATTGATTCAACCTCTAGCAAAGCACAGGCGGTACGGTATTTAACCTGTCACTGACAGCATTCATGAATAGTTATGGAAAACAATTGTAATATGAAGTTAATACTTCGAAAACAACGCGAAAACACACAATAATCTCATCCGATACCTGGTAGTTTATCAAGGCAAAGACTTGATTTCTTGAGTAAGTTCAGGATGAACACAACATGCAAAAAATAAAAGATATTGGGTCATATATCAACGTCACGAACCATCTCGATGACACCAAAAATAACATGGCGTTTTGTCACACATTCGGGTTTCTGGAGGAGGTCCACGTGGTGATGCACATCATTCGACATGCGAATAGTCTTCTGTGTAGTAGTCCTGATAGTATCGCATGGTCCTCACCATACTGTTCCACTACTTTCTTCACTAGTGTGGTCAATATTCATCTGAGGTAACGACGGTTCAAACGATGCCACTTGGTTGCGCAGAGCGGTGTCTTCTATTAGGAATTTTTCCAGGCATTTGGTTTTGCAGTCACCCATGGGGCCTGAAGATTCCCCCTTTTTATTTTTAATGTAAGTTAGCATTAACGATTGATGTACACGGAAGGCGCTATGGCGGCAGGAGCTCGCTACAACATGGATAATTCAATTTCAAACGAAAGCTATCAGATCGGATCCAGCAAGAGCGTGGAAGGGTCATTAAACTAGACCTGGGAAGTAAACCACGGGCTCCTTCCGTCTGAGCTCCAGAAGAGGGCACCAGCAAAACCAAGACGGACAAACAACAATGACGCCAGAACCTCTTCAACGGTCAAAGCACTAAAGTTGGAAGCAAATCGGTACATACCACAGGTAACTTCAACATATAATTAGTTCTTGGTTCTAGAAGGCAGATAGAAATCATACCAATTACTACTGCATCAATGTATTAATATAAGTTAACATTGCAGCAGTAAAAATTTCCATACTGATAAGAAATACCTCAAAACACATCCAGTCCTATACGGCGCGCAACCATGCGGAACAAGTGGTTCCAACGTAAGCACAGAACCGACTAGCTCGAGACCTGCGGCAGCGGAGAAAGAAACATCTACTCGTGCCGAGGGCATCTCACGGCCTCGGGTCACAGACACATCAGGCAAGGACGACAATAAGAGGCAGTACAATAGGGCTGTACTGTCACAGAGGTAACAAATGTTTACTGCCTACCGCGCTGGAGAGCACATTATGCATGCTTTGTCTCCTGTCCAAGGAGAAAGAATTCAATGTTTACAAATGCTTCAAAAACAACAGTTGCAAAGTTTAATGATTTAGCAACACATAACAGGAGGATACAAAAGGAGCGGTAACATGGCACCATCGAAGACTATCGTAATTAATAGGCACATATTTAGTAAAGGGGTACCCACTCAGTGAATGATTCCTCAACTCGGTCAACCAAAAGAAATCACAATGAGTGAACAAGTTTTACCTAACATAGAGTTTCACGTTAGCAATGTATCTCGGAGAACACACTACGGCGGCACTATAGAAACTTCCACAGGAGCAAGAAACTCTATGTGCAGCGATGGATTGGTATAGCAGGCATAAATTAGAGGTGTAACGATACCACTTCTGCAGCCGATACCGATAGCACCGGAATAGCTCTACATAAACTACAAGACACTTTCCTCTCAATGAGCGATGGTGAGCTCAATGGGCGGCGCGAACATCCACACCTCCGTCGGCGGNAAGAGCCCCGCAGAAAAAGTCAGCCACCTCGTGGGACAGGAAAGGAAATTTAGAGAACATACCTAACTTTACAAAACTAACCTCGTCAGCAGGAACTGCGGCAATTTGTAACATCTCCTGCAGAAAAGGCACTCGGGACCCTTGGGTCGTAGAAGGATACTAGCGAAGTATTACTAATGGCTGTTCTACACTCGTCCGAATGTCACAGTGTGCCGCAGGAACAGCAGAAAAGTTAACAATTTTCAAAGTTTTATTTCTCACCAAATTTGAAGAGATACCCGCAACTAGCTTAGTGACACTTGCCGAAGAAACGGATCCAACAATTGAATAAAAATAACTTTTTGCGGCGTACACAAAGTTTGCGTAGACAGCGACGCTATGAAACATTAGCACGAGTGAATGAAAATACGTGTTACAAAGACTACCGTGTAGCTGGGCCTTGAGTTGCACCGCGCCGAATTGTCAGCGATTTTTATTTCGACTTTTCTGCGGGAAGGTTTCGAATTTAAGGTAAACTGAAAAGAGCTCTCTTGGTCGCAAAGTTAGCCAGTGCCCTACAGCAGATAGGAAATAAGGCTGAAAGCATCTTTAAGAGATCAAATTAGGGAAATTGAAGAAACAACTGGCGCGGAGGGTCCCTTCCGTGGCTCCCCACACGGAAAGAGGTAGGGATGAGCCGCTTTCCACGACTGGCGGTCCTCCTCAGAAAAAAAGTATAGAGAATCTACCTAAAATTATCAACAGGAACTGCGGTTAGATTTAACATCCCCTTGAAAATCACAATAGTAGACAAATTATCACCAAAATTTAATAATTTGTTCGTGATATTCTCCACAGTTCCTGTAAATTTCATTAACATTCATGCGTAGCTTCTTGAATTCTTGTGCTAACAGACACACAAATAAACCCCAGCAAAAACGTTAACTCCTTGGCGGTTATAAATATGTTGGCAAAAAAGTAGGAGAATAAAAGAGCAGCAGTTCATACAGGACTGTATTGTAGCAGAAGAGTATGTAAGGGATAGGATCAAACTTGATACACGACGTACTGAGAGCTATGGCAGCTCCAACGTATCGCACGTTCTGGGCAGTTACCAACTGTTGCTGGGTCCATGGTTGACTACACTGAATCACAGATTAGATTATTGAATAGTTTAAGCCTCCATTTCCACAACTAAGGTGATTAAAGAGAGGAAGAAATGAGGGACATATAGCATGTCGATAGAAACGGGGAACTCATGCACGAAGGTGTTCCCACACAGAAACATCGCGCACAGGAATAGCAAGTCAAGAAACAAGAGGAAGAACAGATCAGTAGGAGTATGGAATCGGAAGCAAGCAAAGTGCGTCCCCCAGGGGTCGCCGGTCCCCATAACTTGGAATGGGAGAATTTAAACTAACCTAACCCAATGGCCCATCCTATGTCCCAACCCGAGGGGAAAGAGGATGAATGAAAGAGGTAACGCGAAAAAATACAAATACAAATGATTTTACGTAGCTACATAGTAGCATGAGAAGGATTACTAGTGCAGAAATACTCAGTCGCACTTGGTAATTTTTGTCTCTGCTATCCTACCGGAAGGTCTCAAATTATACTCAAACTCAGATGAGTGTTATTTGTCTCCGCAATCCCGACGCGGAATCATATAAAGTGTTGGCGGAGAGCTTCTTGAGACCACGTTTTAACACTCTATGGAAAGCTTCCCCAAATACAGCGGCGCCAAAAGGGGTTTCACCCCCCAATAATGAACCTAAGTGAACCAAGTCCCTAATATAATATTGTTAGTATTCAACCAGCATACATGTTGGCATATAATGAGAAGTCTCTCTGCATTTTATTTCATTCGCCCCCCTCCCCCTCAGCGACTTTCCAGGAGCCACCACTGCTTTGCAAAGACAGAAAACTGCAACAGCAGGTGCAATACACTGGAGCTCCTTACACAGTACGCAATGTATGTAGAATAACGTATACAATAATCAACAAAAAGGCAGTAATATCAGAAAATATCATCATAAAACGGCAACAACAAAAACAGGAGATAAATGCTTTCCAAACCAAAGAAAAAAGGATAATTAGAAGGATAACAGTTGTTTATACACAAAACAATAGCTAAAAATTCAGACACCTGTCTTTCGTTACGTCAAAATTGAGATTATACGTACGTATTTATAATGATGGTTACAATAAATATGCAGATATTGTTGTTAATATTAGGGACCTACGATAGGCAGAAGGTGACTGCCTGGAGGTGCGTGTGCAAGCAGCCACAATCCAAAAAATAATACACTGTTGAAAATATGATAAATAAATGAGTTTGTGGAGCACGCCGAAATGTGTTAATAAAGTATGTATGCATAGGAGTTAAAAATATACGCTGTTAAGGCGTTCAAGATTCCAATGCCGCGATCGAAAAGACAATCAGTTAAGATGAGGAAGTGAATGGAAAAATTACTGTTCCACTCATCAAGAGATGCAGCGCATCGATTTACGCTTTAAAGCAACCTTTTAATAAGCAAAAAAAGAAAACAGCACGCGCTAATCCAGTGTCTCTTGTAAATTAAATTTTGGCAGCAGGAACATATATATTAACGACACACTAACATGTGCTATATCGAGTTAGGTAGGTATGTAGTACTTGGGGAAGCTCTAACAATATTCCAGTCCAGAAACTAATTCCAAGCATGTCAATGATAAGCATAGCTGTTCATGATGGTACTAAAATTTCTGGATCCGCAGAGTACAAGCGCTTCTCTAGTGGCAATTTACTAACATTGTTTCCTTGACTGGCAAGTCAGGAAGTCCGAAAAACAATTGTGTGCGATATTGTACATGGGCACCAGATATTTAACTGCCATAAACGGACGAAGGTCGGGAGAATACGGCAACATACACGTACTCGTCGGCACTTCAGTGCGTGCTCAGCTGCGACGATGTGACGTGGTTACGCAACGCACCTCCAGCCACCTCCGAAGTAAAACATGCTGAGGAACAAGTTAGTGGGCATGTAACTAAATCCTCACCTGGAATATTGAGCGAGTGCAGGCTGGACTTCATAAATTTCAGCGTCCGTACAAGAAAGTAACACATAATTGCGAACAGAGGGGTAGTATCAGTAATACTTCGTCAATACGTAGCATTATAATTTACTTATTTCGTCGAACACTCGATGTTAGCGTTCCATATCGACCAAACCCATATGGTCTCATCAGAGAACCATGAAGTCAGCTACACATGCACAGGACACGCACGACGATCCTGCAAGGACAAGCCCAACCCTAATTCATGGATGTCCAACACTGCTACGCACCAACGACCAGTTACGGGTTAGAATTCTGATGAAAACAGAAATGTCAGTACTTATTATCACCAATACTATTATCGTATTCTCTTCGTAGAGTAAATTTCTACTTGAGCAAGAAATAATAATATTACGAAAGGAAAATTGTAGCAATAGAAGATAAGGAGTGCAACTCCACATCAATTTGCCCTAGTAAGGCCACACACTAGGACCTATAAAGATATAAATAATGAGAGAGATTTCATACAGCGGCCAGTAAGCAAGGGTCACGTCCCTCAGTAAGGACTGCGATCCACACCTGCTGGTCGTCCTAACTTTACGAACCGTAACCATAGGCCTAGCTAGGATTCTGTCGAGGTAATATCCGACGCAGTCGTATGGGCTTTCTATCTTGGTGAGGTCATACCTTCCATCTTCTGTCAATAAAATGGACACATATGCTGTTGTAATCATACCTATTTGTTCTAAAAAAAATCAACTTCTCATCTGAAATGCAAGAGCGGACCGCATCGTACATGAGAAACTGACCTTTTTCAGAACAAATAAGAATCACGACAACAGCGTATGGGTCCATTTTGTTCCCAAAATATATAAATTACGACCAGATTGAGGAAGAAAGCACTTACGACTGAGTCGTGTTCTACCTTAACAATATTCTAGATACGTCCATGACTGTTATGCATATACTACTGGAATACTTATTCGGGGAACAATATATGAGCCCTATTCTATGTACATTATCAAACACATACGTACATATGTAGTAACTACACATACAATATTAAACAAGAAAAATCACAGGGCAGTCACATGGGTCAGGGCCACACCTTTTATCAGACAGCGGATACGTGCGGGAATCTGCAGGCAAACAAGATTTCTGACGCGTTCAGTTCGTTCATCTCCGTCAAGACTATTTTAATCCAATTAATCTCAACTACTATAGAGCTTTTTCATCTTTAGCATTCGATTCGCTACGGTGGATCTAGTTTGAGGTATTAATAAAAACACTGACTATGAATCGAGACGGTAAGAAACTCAGTGTTGCACAACAGTATTGAGTTTTGTGCTGTCTCAGGTGTAACAGATTTGCGATTCATGCCGAAACTCCATCAAATTAAATGAACTGAGCGCTCAAGACTGGAACTCCGGACAAGTTGAAGCTACCCAAGAGCAACAACTCATAGAGCGCCGGAGCCTGGGTCTAGGCTCCTCTGGGAATGGGACTGTTGGTCCGTCTACTGCCTGCTCTCTAATTTAATTCGATTGCGCTATTTCGCTTTAAGGCGGGCGAAAAGAATACACCGTCCACGATGCGCCTCCACGACCGTTACACGGTAGCACCAGTAGAAGGGATCTTTCATAACTAGCGCACGGACCTATGCTCATGAACTATAGCAAGCTCGGTTCACACGTAAGTCTTTTCAAGGTGTCCTTTCAGCAGATAGTTCGAGAGCGTTGCTGTGTCGCTTAAACAGCACGAAAGTGATGAGCTCTCTCAGTTCCTGTTCACGAGAAGTTTAAAGAAATTGAAGAAAGATTGCTAGTGGTGTTTACTTAACCCAAAGTGACGGCTAAAATCTAACAAGTTTACTGGTAGACACTCTGTCGTGTTTACAAAGATGCAACAGTCTCCATTCGGACAGTCTGCTGAAAGGGCACATTAAAAAGACAAGCGTGTGAACAGAGCTCAGTGGGCAATAGTCCAGTCTCCCCTAAAAAGTGCGGTCCTGTCGGTTAGAGGTAATAGTTCGGTACAGTAATTACAATAGCTATAATACACAAGACATTGTACACTCTACTTACATTTCATACACATCTACTGTATAGATATTATCTATTTAATGCATAGCATCAAACTGCAGAGAATCTTAATGACGAGTTAGTCCAAAAGAGCTTGTACCAGAAATTAAAAAAATTCACATTGTACTTACGTAATTTCTGTGTAAAACAGGCGCAGATATGGAGCATTTGAATGGGGAAATTGGACGCACCTCAGACAGGACTTAGCCTGTGGTTAAGAGAAGTCTGGCTGCGGGAGCGGGCAGTACTTCGTCTACTGCTTGGTGATGGCCATGTACCGTACTTACGTTTGTATTTGAAATTTGGAATATTAAATCACCAAGCTTAAAAGATTTTTCTCAGGCTGAGCTACTTCGCCAGAGGGTATCTTGTTTCTATAGGAAAAAAATCCCTCGTGGCAAAACGCCACAGGCTGACTACGGCCACCGCCTCAGCACAGCAGCATGCGACGTAACAAATTTGTAGCACGAAACAACGTGACGTCCGTACAGCAATCTACTGTCCCCATCGACGCAACCCAGATCGCGGATTGTTCTCGGTCACAGGCACCTTGTCTCCAGCAAAAAAGAAAAAAAAAATAGCACAGCACTGTTTGTTGCGCTAGTGTAGCCCTGGCGTATGATAGGACTAAATTGGCGCCGTTGCTATGTTCAGAAAAACGAGAACGTGAAAACAGAGGGGCTGGCGGTCGGGGCAAAGTCTTGAGTTCATCACTAATATCATTTTGAGCGCCTTGCTAAACTTTAGTGAGTTCCATCCGCCATACTTGCCACCTCAGTCATTCATTGTACGCCTAACTGCCAGCTGGAAGTCTTTATAATTTTATAAACCGTATCGAAGAAAATGGAACTCTAGGACACAAAGGTTAGCATATCAAAGGGTCGCCGCGCACCTCGATGGGGTGAGTAGCTACGAAACGCACTTACATACGTAATTAAATTATATACAGCGCATACAAACTCAGTTGCAGTGACGTAAATAATAATATCGCAGAAATTCCAGGTCGTTTCGCTAGGAAACACGAGACAAAAAAGTCAACAGGCGACCGGTGGCCGCTACTCTCATTATTAAGGTTAAAGAGTCGCAGGTTTTTGGGCCAGGAGTCTGAGTCTGGCAATAACCAGGAGCTCGAGTCGGCTCATTATTATTATATTGGTATTGTCTCGCTATATCCGAATCTAAAACGATCAATAGCGATCTAAGATGATTTACTCGGCTTACAGCCGGAACCACAACGTTGTGCTCAGGCGGCAAGAAATGAAGGACGAAAAGAGAAGAGGACAGAAGCTGAAGTCGGTGCAAATGGGCCTATTTTGTCAAGAAATGTGTCGGAGTCGATAGGTGTTGGAGAATTTTGGGTCCACGGAGTCCGAGGAAACATATTATTATTATTATTATTATTATTATTATTATTATAATCGAATTTTCCCGCCGTATCAGATACGAAAACTAAATAACAGCAATATGGATCTCCGAGGCGTCATAGGAAACTGGTTGAGTACAGGAGTCAGAGTCGGACGAGGTCCATCCGACTCCACAATCCTGCTCGTCGTAAAACTATAGAAAAAAGTGTAAACAAAAGACACAGGTCTCTTCAGCCATAAACTAAACGTAAGACCATTGATTCAACCTCTAGCCAAGCACAGGCGGTACGGTATTTATCCTGTCACAGACAGCATTCTTGAATAGGTATGGAAGACAATCATAATATGAAGTTAATACTTCGAAAACAACGCAAAAACACACAATAATCTCATCCGATACCTGGTAGTTTATCAAGGCAAAGACTTGATTTTCTAGAGTAAGTTCAGGATGAACACAACATGCGAAAAACAAAAGATATTGGGTCATACATCAACGTAACGAACCATCTCAATGACACCAAAAATAACAAGGCGTTTCGTCACACATTCCAGTTTCTGGATGAAGTCCACGTGGTGGACATCACACATCATTCGACATGCGAAGTCTTCTGTGTAGCAGTCCTGATAGTATCGCATGATCCTCACCATACTGTTCCACTACCTTCTTCACTACAGTGTGGTCAATATTCATCCGAGAGAGCGACGGTTCAAACGATGCAACTTGGTTGCGCAGAACAGTTGCTTCTATTTGGAATTTTTTTTCAATGCATTGGGATTTTGCAGACACCCGTGGAGCCTGAAGATTCGTCCTTTTATTTTTGAAGTTGGGCATTAACGATTGATATACACGGAAGGCGCTGTGGTCGCTACAACATGGATAATTCAATTTCAAACGAAAGCTATCAGATCGGATCCAGCAAGAGCGTAGAAGGGTCATTAAACTACACCTGGGAAGTAAACCACGGGCTCCTTCCGTCTGAGCTCCAGAAGAGGGCACCAGCAAAACCAAGACGGACAAACAACAATGACGCCAGAGCCATCTTCACGGTCAAAATACAAAACTTGGAAGCAAATCGGTACAAACCACAGGTAACTTCAACTGTTCAACATATAATTAGTTCTGGCTTCTTGCAGAACGCAGATGGAAATCATACCAATTACTACAGCATCAATGTATTAATATAAGCTAACATTGCAGCAGTAAAAATTTCCCAACTGATGAGAAATACTTCAACACATCCATTCCTATACGGCGCACAACCATGCGGAACAACTGCCTCCAAAGCAAGAACAGCACCGACTAGCTCTAGACCTGCAGCAGCGGAGAAAGAAATATCTACTAGCGCCGAGGGCATCTCACGGCCTCGGGTTACAGACACATCAGGCAAGGACGACAATAAGAGGCAGTACAATAGGGCTCTACTGCCTCAAAGGCAACAAATGTTTACTGCCTGCGCGCTGGAGAGCACACTATGCATGCTTTGTCTCCTGTCCAAGGAGCAAGAATTCAATGTTTACAAGTGCTTCAAAGACAACAGTAGCAAAGTTTAATGATTTAGCAACACATAACAGGAAGGATACAAAAGGAGCGGTAACATGGCACCATCGAAGACTATCGTAATTAATAGGCACATATTTAGTAAACGGGTACCCACTCAGTGAATGATTCCTCAACTCGGTCGACCAAAAGAAATCACAATGAGTGAACAATTTTTACCTAACATAGAGTTACACGTTAGCAATGCATCTCGGAGAACACGCTTCGGCGGCACTATAGAAACTTCCACAGGAGCAAGCAACTCTATGTGCAGCGATGGATTGGTATAGCAGGCATAAAATTAGAGGTGTAACGATACCACTTCTGCAGCCGATACCGATAGCACCGGAATAGCTCTACATAAACTACAAGACACTTTCCTCTCAATGAGCGATGGTGAGCTCAATGGGCGGCGC
>LQNS02015105.1:2460026-2473199 GCA_001587735.2 Parhyale hawaiensis | reverse complement strand
GTGTACGTGAGCTCCATCTCACTGCTGGATCTGTTCAGCAGGTCCAGCACCAGATAACATTTGTTGGGCACGTCTCCAGGCAGCACGTCCCAGCTGATAACCTGAAGAGAGGAGCTGACCTGCAGCCGCACGGAGAGCAGACATATCCGCCAGTGCTCGGTGCCCTCGCCGCGGTACCACAGCTCTATCTCTCCCTCTACCTCTCTGCTGCTGGTGTTGCCGATGTCACCTTTATTAGTGGTGGTGACAACAGAACCGGAACCTTCCTTCGACCGGCGGGACCGCCCACTGCCGCCAGAGGCAGCGCTGTCTCGCGACCGAGCACTGCCTCCGGACTTGGTGGATAGCATAGACCCTGATGAGTGGGAGCGCCCACCGATGGAGGTTTGGGACCGTTGGGTCTGCACTGTACCGCTACGGGACGGCGGGTACGAGACTAGAGACGATGATGGCAGTGACGAAGGACCGCCGCTGTGACCTGCAACGCTGCGGCCATCGTCGTGGCCGTCATCGGAGAGAGGCACAGCCAACAGGTCCGTGAGGCCGTAAAGGCTCAAGTGGAGGTAGCAGGAAGAGTTGCCACGAACGGGCAGCTGGCTCTCCAGAGCAGCTTCGTCCACCTTAAAAACTTTGGTTTTATCGTTGATGTTCATTTTGGACCTGACGGTGACAGCGACGGCAGCCACCGGCTGGGGGGAGGTGTTGTGTAAAGTGAGTTTGAGGTCAAATTTCTCTCCGGCCATCAGTGTCCCGCGGACCTTCGCGGCGCCAACACCGCCCTCCACGCTCACTGTGTTACTCGAGCTCGGAGCCGAAGAGTTGTCGCTCTCGATCTGCAGGAGGGGCAGGGCAGGAACCACCTGCACCAGGTAGTAGGGTGCACGCAGATGGCTCATGTGTTTGAAGCGACAGGAGCTGGTCATGCCGAGAGCGGTGAGGCTGTAACCTGCGGCATAGCATATGAATACTTAGCTATGTGATACGTAAAACAAGTCTTTAATTCATACACTGTCAATAAAATAATGTAATTTGCTTAGCTATAACTTCTCCGGAACTTCTATCGCAGGCTTGTGATTCATCGCTTTTGGCAGTTAGTTGCACAAGGTAATAGCATTCTAATATCGGCGATGGCCAAACAGCTCAACTTTGTAGGCCCGTCTCAAGTCTGATTGGGTTCTAATTACCGCCAGAAAATTAATCCAAGGTGAAGAATCGAAAGCTCACGGCAGAAGTTCCTGATGAGGTGAAGCCCAAGTGAATAAAGTTCTCTTAAGAACGGTGTACAAATTGAAAACACTCTTCCACGCAGTGAAGAATCTTTCAGAGCACTACTCGAGGAAGTTTACGCAGCTACAATAATTAGCATGCAGTTCTGACACGCAAATGTTTCAACAATATAGGTACTACATCCCCTACGTTAAACAGACGTAGACTCAAAGGAAGACTTGAGAATAACAACACTAAACTTCTTCCCAAAAAGCGCGGATGACAAATCATAGTGGTATATATGCAATGGCCATAACTGTGACGTGTGCATGCATTATACCAGCAAGTCATACAAACACACGCACGCACAATACCTGTAATTTTGAGTTGGCCAGGAGTGGTGGGCTGCCCTCTCAATGTGACGCTACAACTGCTCTCGGACTCCACCACGACGCTGCTACTCCAAGACTCGAAGCGACACACTCCCTCCGTCAGTAGGCGCTGTAGCAAGGATATAAGAAACAGTGCGTCAGTACGGGTGAATATGCGAGATATGAGTACGTGAACGCTTTGCTTAAGCCTTCCTCGATCCAGTAAATTTGAGTAATATGCGTGACTGACGGAGTCATTCAGCATAAATGAAAAAGCCAAAGCAATTCTTAAGCTCATAGTTGAATAAATGTAGCTATATATATAGGGTAGATAGCTGCGTCGGTTCCTCTACTTATACCGAAACTACGACTTGAAACTTACAAAACTCCAAATGTGTCGCTCATTGAACCAAACAGAAAAAAAAGACAGGAGTGTTTACTAGCATAACTATCACCTAACCATATGTGAAGAGGAAACAGTGGAAGAAGCGTAAGAGTAGCAAGAAAGATTATCAGCAGCAACACGAGAATGAAAGAAACAAACTGGAAGGGGGTAAAGAATAGAAAGAGTTCCTAGAGGGTTAGCTGTGACTAAAGTCGCCATGTTGAACCCGATGAGCGAGGCTCCTCACAACAGAAGTTAGAGAAGCGTAAGTGACCTAAGCTATCTGCACATCCCAAACTCCCTGAGGAAAATGAATATTGACTACGTAATAGCCTATACATATCGCCTACGCCAGGAATCAGTTTCTAATAACAAAGCAATAACCAGAGGGGCTCTAATATTCTACTCACAACATTCGAAAGCTGCAGGGGAAGGGAGAGAATATTGTCGAACTGCAGCACCACTTCACACACGTCGCCCTCGATCCATTGGAAGTCTGAAAGGTTAAATCTCAATCAGCACGGCCTACACTGGAGAAGAAAACTTCAAGATTAAGTCTAGTGGACATGTCAGATCTAAGCAAGCTACACGACTTGAAGTACAGTTCGTGGTAGTTGTGAAACTGAAGAGCAGTACATCAAAGCCGGTTCACTTTCAAAAAACTCGAGATATATAGCGACGATTCCCTAAGAATTTACAAAACCTTCGTTCTAACAAGTGTAAAAAAATATGTTTGGGGCCTTAAACGTCATCGCTGGCAATCCTAATCCATAATACAGGACATTCAAAGGACAGGGGCTCCTACCCTAACAGTACCGTATTCTTGATCGCCCCAGATGTGAAAAACGGAAAACCGCTTCTGGAGCCGCCAAAAATTCTCTTAAGGTAATTCTTTGGGAAGATCGATAAAAGCTTCTCAGTAACACAAGTAGAATATATAGCAGCAAGCTTCAAGTTTTTTTTTTAGCTGCGATCGAAGCTCACTGGTAAGACGCACCAAAGGTGTTTGTAGGTTTACTAGCTGCGTTGTTCAGGGACGAGAAGGGAGAGAATATGAAGGGACCCGAGTTGTCCTCCGTGGTGGTCTTCGTCCGTTTCTGCAGCTGATGACCAGCCTTGGGGGACTGCACCTTCACCGACCTGCAGTAACGGAATTTCTTGTATTGTTTCAACAATTACGAGTTACACATACGTTGACAAGAAATTTCAATTTCCGTAATAGAAGGTTTAAGAGTCAGCAGGCAGAAACCTGATTAGCTAATTTTGTTAAGATGCAGTGAAAAGAGTAAGGTTTCCAGCGCTGCGGGGCTTCTTACTATCACCCGATGAACGGAAACAGAACTTTGGGACACGTGGAGTTTTGAGTCAGATATCCGCTCGTCCTCGGATCGAGAGTGTAAGAGCGGGACAAGCAATGGGGACACGTCAAAAGTGCGCTACGCCAGTAACTGCAGTGCAGTGCTCACCGACAGAAGGGGATGTTGAGGAGGTTGACAGGAGGCAGGAGGTTGTGAGGGGCGGCAGCGGCAGTGGACTGCTGCGCCACTGCGAGGGCCGTGCCAGCGACCCCCGATGCTGCACCGGCAGCCGAGGTGACACTGCTGCCGCTGCTGTTGGTCGCAGCCCCCGCCTGCTGCGTGAGGGTGTGCAGCATCAGTGCGGCCTCCTGCCGCTGCGAGGGCGAGAGATGGTGCAGTAGCGCCGCCAGCAGGAAGGCCTGGTGGCGGCAGCACGCCTCCATGGCGCCCATGCGGCGGCTGGTGCCCACCACCTCCTGGATCAGCTGCACCTGCAGCGCACCCCAGCCACCCACTGCAAATGAATAAAAAATGTGAGGACTTGACCCTGTTGATATTCAGTTAGATTAGAGATCAGATTAGATAGGCGGCAGTAGACGAACCAATAGGCCCATTCCCAAAGAGACACCGGAACTTACGCCCCGGCCCTCCATGAGCTATTGCCATTATGTTAGCAGGATATAGAGCACTGAGAAAAAAAGAAGAAGAAAAAAAAGCGGGAAGACTCTCAGCCAAAGAAACGATCATCAATGCACGCAAGCACGATCAATAGCTGCTGATATGCGGAGCTTAGACATGTCAAACTGTGTAGTTGGAGCAGAAGAGAGAAGATGATTAAGGTGGCCTCGGAAGCTATGGCCGTTAAGAGTTTGCGACTCCTAGAGGACGAGTTCTTAGCTGTGGAGGATGTCTCTCCCAATGTATGTTTAAACGATTTTTAAACGCGTTGGCTGACTCCGCACCAACAACGTCGGAAGGGAGTCTATTGCAAGTGCTGACTATGAAATATAGAAAGAACTGCCATGGTGTCTAGCAGCGATGAGGACTTTTACAATTCCCTGAGTTTTCCTTCATTTTGCTTAAATCTCCCTGAGTGTCAGATGGTCCATTTTCTCTGATATAATGTGATTTCCAATGGGCTATGGGCTGAATGGGACTGAAACCGTTACAAATCACCTTCACAATATAAGGATTTGCTGCAAAATAGAGCTACCTAGACAGCCGTCCACCTTTCCCAAGGCATTGCAGAAACAATAATCCTCGTATGACTCAGGCTCTGAGGGAACGCCACATTCATAAAGATAACCGCCCACAATGAACAACAGCCGCTGCCCTGCAGAAATCCCCGAGTATTTTGATTCCTGGTCCCTTTCCCCCCCCCCCCCCGAGTGATTTTTTTTCCCCTGACTTTTCCCTGTTCTCCAGACTGCCAGACACCTGAACTGCTGACTTGAGGCTGCTCTTCGAGCTTTATGCTGGAGTTTTTGACCGTTGTTTCGCAGGCGATCATTACCGTCTCTTCCAAAGAGTCTCATTGCAAGTACGTCGTTGAAGCCATTCAAATACTTGAATGTTTCTATAAGTTGCTCTTGAGTCGTCTTTGCTCGAGAAATCAGACGCAGCTCTTTTAGGCGACATTCATACGACTTGTTTCGCATTTGAGGTATCAAATTCGTTGCTCTGCGCTCGATTGACTCTTTCCATGTTATCGATATCTTTACACAGATGTGGCGACCAGAACTGAGCAGCAAATTCTAAGTGTGGCCGCACTAAGGCCTTGTACAAGGGAATGATGATATCCTTGGACTTGTATTCAATATTTCGGGTGATGTATCCCAGTACCCTGCTTGCCATTTTCACACTTTTGCCAAGTCGCTGACTGCGTTGTAGTTCGTTTGCAATAGTTATTCTCAAGTCAGGTTGTTGGGTGACAGCTGCCAATTCTGTCCCATTCATCTTCAATTGGGTTGATTCGGTGCACGAGCCCTATGTGCATTACTGAGTATTTGTTGACATTAAAGCTCATTTGCCACCTTGTTGGCCGCATTGAGCCAGATAATATAAATTCACTAATATTCGTTGCTAATGCAGCAATACTCAGCAGGTGTGATTTTAATACGACATAATGCAATTTTCCTTTATCGTAGAAGCCTGCTAGAGACAGGAGCTATGGAGAGATTTAGAATTAGAATTATATAATGAACTTATACACTGGCCAAAGCGTGGACTAAAAGACCCATTTACAAAGCAGAGACAAAGCCAAGGTTGTTTCTACAGAGCCACAACACCAACTTGATGCATGTAAAGAAACAATTTGAAGCGACCCGCAGCACTCATGGTGCTGTCTACGGCTACACTAAAAAGACAGTGTTGGCCGCGAGGGAAGATCTTACAACCATTTTTCTTTTTGCGGTTGATACATACGAAATTATATCGCAAGTTTAACACGCAATTGGTTCAGTGACATTACTTTCATTCACAAGCAGGAGCCTAAAAGTACTCCCTCGTAAAAATCACAGAGCGAAAATTTAACTCTTGTGAAGCTAAATTAGCGTTCGCTAGCACAGCGTGACGACGGTACAGTGCAGAATGTTCAATACAAAGGAACACTGACGCACTTTGTATACAATGGAGCGGGTCGAGGGTGAGCCTGTAGCCAGGCAGGGTGTTGAGCAGGAGCCTGTAGCACTGGGGCCAGTCATGCGACCGCTGGGACTGGGCCACCGCGCACCGCATTGCTGCCACCCGCCTGAAGAATCCCGCCTTGCGCATCATGCCAAGCTCCTGGTATAGTTCCGCTAGCGCTCGGAAGCGGGTGATCTGCTCACATACAACAACAAATGTGCTTTTTTTAATGAATTATTGGATGAAGAAGTAAGGAAACGTAAACCTATATAAACTGATTAGTACATCCAAGTTGACAATTCCATTGCAACATTATTTCCTAGTAAAATTACAATAAATAAAAGGTGTGCGACAACATAATAACAATCTAAGTGTTATGCAAAAGCAGATATACCGGGCGCTAAGCTCTAAGTTATGCAACGTCTCTTCATATTGGCAGCCCAAGAAGATTGTCTCTGAGTACAAGACACAAATTCTTGTAATAACTCGGCGCTTTGGGCAAGCAACAACTGCCCTCTATTACAGCTCACCTTTTCCTCATCGGACAGCTGGAGGTTGATGAAGACGACATTAGAGAGAAATTCAGCAGCGAGGAGGTACCGGCGCTGCTCGATGAGTACATAGACAGCCTTGATGCTCGCCTCCGTCTCTACCACACCAGCATTGCGGTACTGCAAGGAACACATTTGAGTTGTACGGTGTAAATGAGTACGTATGAACACACGTCGTCATTTACGACGTGTGTTCATAGGTGCTTATTAGCACATGAATTATTCAGAATACAAAGACTTCAGAATACTATAAGTAGTTCTCTGGTGCAACCCTAGACAAAAAAGATTCACTCTAAATAATAAATAGGGCCTAACTAGAATTGATGCTGTAAAATATTTCAAAGTGATGCGTTACATCAGCTGTGTTGTACTTTCAAAAAAAAAAAAAAAAAAAACTCTCACTATACTGTGACTATAGCCGGTACACTAGAGCCAAAGGAAAAAGGATAGGCACTACACTAACACGCAGAACAACGCAACATATTAATATGGTGCAAGATCCAACTGAGACTTCAGGGACCAGCCTACGTCCCACTCCGACCATTGGGGCACCGATTCCTTAATAAAATATATACTGCAATGTCCGCCCTCCGACGTCCACTCAGCCCCTTGACAGATGGTGCACCCAATTTCTCATGGAAATGTTCGACAAATAAAACGTTGCAGTGCTGCCACACGCACCTTACTGTAATGAACAATAGCTTCCCGGTATTTATTGATGAGGTTGTCGGGGGAGAGGCAGTGTTTGCTGAGGTGCTTAGCGGTGGTAGCGGAGAGACCAGCAGGGAGGGAGTTGGAGGGCAGGGAGTTAGTCTGGCGGTGCTTGAGGGCGGTGGGGCCCACACCGAGGCTGCTGTTGCGCTGGAGACATGACGAGCCTCTGCCCAGCTCGGGGTACAGCTGCACTGCTGACGCGGCACACGAACCTTCCAGGCACCCTGCGGCAGGTGAGTGAGAGAGTGTCTAGTTGCTGACAAAATGTCGTACGTGCGGGCAGGCGAGGCTTTGCAGCGAAAAGCTCGAGTGCTTTCGGTGAGGGGCAAGTTGGAGCTTTCAAACAGAGGCAATTGAATTCTTACAGAGAAAAAGAAGATTTCTCGCTATGATGGATAAGTTAATTCACACGTCATAGTAGGAAGTCTTTACCTACAAACTCCATTGTAGAGAGTAGCTAATTTGTTCAAGTCTACCAAGATGGAATCAGTGAGCTTAGATAACTGCACAAAGTGCTTAGTAACACTACATTATATATTACATGAAGCTCCACAAAATTATGCTTGTGACAAGCCAAGGGCGAAGGAACACACCCTTTTTCTCACCAAAAGCGAACTTGACACCGTATAGGACTTAGCCCAGGGGATCATACTGCCTTTAACTCTTGATACCTGCTTCACAAGTGTAAATCGTTACANGCCAGGTTGGTTGGTCTCTAAAAAGGGCCCGGGCCACTTTAAATGGCTCGATTTCCGCCATGAACGAGAGCACTTCGTAGTCGGTAGAGGAGGGAAGTTTGTACGGGAAATCAGCTCCTGGCCAAAGCGTGGACTAGAAGACCCATTTACAAAGCAGAGACAAAGCCGAGGTTAGTTTCTACAGAGCCACAACACCAACCACCAACCTGATGCATGTAAAGAAACAATTTGAACCGACCCGCAGCACTGATTGTGCTGTCTACGGCTACACTAAAAGAGAGTGTTGGCCGCGAGGAAAGATATTACAGTTATTTTTTTTTTGCAGTTGATACATAAAAAATTACATCGCAATTTTAATATGCAATTGATTCAGTGACAGCACTTTCATTCATAAGCAGGGGCCTAAAAACCCCCCCTCGTAAAAATCACATGGCGAAAATCAAACTCATGAGAAGCTAAATTAGCGTTCGCTAGCACAGCGTGACTGTATAGCGCTGTGCAGAATGTTTAATACAAAGGAAAACTGACGCACTTTGTATACAATGGAGCGGGTCGAGGGTGAGCCTGTAGCCAGGCAGGGTGTTGAGCAGTAGCCTGTAGCACTGGGGCCAGTCATGCGACCGCTGGGACTGGGCCACGGCGCACCGCATTGCTGCCACCCGCCTGAAGAATCCCGCCTTGCGCATCATGCCAAGCTCCTGGTATAGTTCTGCTAGCGCTCGGAAGCGGGTGATCTGCTCACATGCAACAACAAATGTGCTTTTTTTAATGAATTATCTGATAAAGAAGTAAGGATACGTAAACCTATATAAACTGATTAGTACATCCAAGTTGACAATTCCATTGCAATATTATTTCCTCGTAAAATCACAATAAATAAAAGGTGTGCGACAACATTATAAAAATCTAACTGTTACGCAAAGCAGATATCATTTCGGGCGCTAAACTCTAAAATATGTAACGTCTCTTCATATTGGCAGCCCAATAAGGTTGCCTTGAGTACAAGACACAAATTCTTATAATTACTCGGCGCTTTGGGCAAACCTACAGCCTACCTTTTCCTCATCAGACAGCTGGAGGTTGATGAAGACGACATTGGAGAGAAATTCAGCAGCGAGGAGGTACCGGCGCTGCTCGATGAGTACATAGACAGCCTTGATGCTCGCCTCCGTCTCTACCACACCAGCATTGCGGTACTGCAAGGAACATTTGAGATGTACGATGTAAATGAGTACCTATGAACACACGTCGTCATTTACGATAAGGGTGTTCATAGGTACGCATTAGCACATCAATTATTCAGAATACGAAGACTACAGAATAGTTACTATAAGTAGTTCTCTCTTGCAGCCCTAGACAAAAAAAAAACGCCCTAAATAACAAATATGGGCTAACTAGAAATGATGGAAAAACCATAAACACTGCACTAATACTAACATGCAGAACAACGCAGCAGATTAATATCGTCCAAGATCGAACTGAGACTACAGGGACCAGCCTACGTCAGACTCCCACCATTGAGGCACCGATTCCTTAATAAAATACCTACTGCTTATTACCAATATTTTTTCGACTCCATCGCTTTGTTTTCGGAAATGTCCGCCCTCCGACTTCCACTCAGCCCCTTGACAGATGGTGCACCCTATTTCTCATAGAAATGTTAGACAAATAAACCTTTGCAGTGCTGCCACACGCACCTTACTGTAATGAACAATAGCTTCCCGGTATTTATTGATGAGGTTATCGGGGGAGAGGCAGTGCTTGCTGAGGTGCTTAGCAGTGGTAGCGGAGAGACCAGCAGGGAGGGAGTTGGAGGGCAGGGAGTTAGTCTGGCGGTGCTTGAGGGCGGTGGGGCCCACGCCAAGGCTGCTGTTGCGCTGGAGACATGACGAGCCTCTGCCCAGCTCTGGGTACAGCTGCACTGCTGACGCGGCACACGAACCTTCCAGGCACCCTGCGGCAGGTGAGTGAGAGAGTGTCTAGTTGCTGACAAAATGTCCTACTTGCGTGCAGGCGAGTTTCTGCAGCGAGAAGCTCGAGTGCTTTCTGTGAGCGGCAAGTTGGTGCTTTCAAACAATGGCAATTGAATTCTTACAGAGAAAAAGAAGAGTTCTCGCTATGAAGGATAAGTTAATTCACACGTCATGTAGGAAGTCTTTACCAACAAACTGCATCGTAGAGTATAGCTAATTTGTTCAAGTCTACCAAGATGGAATCAGTGAGCTTAGATAGCTACACAAGGTGCTAATTAACACTACATTACGGTATATATTGCATGAAGCTTCACAAAATAAAAACAGAACGAACTTGCGTTAGCAAAGAACCCACAACACTGTATGTATACATAGTATAGAGGTGAGCCTCACCAGCGAGCCAAAGCCAGTCGTTGCAGGCCCGCAGGATGTCGGCCGCCTGGCTGTAGTGCTGGGCGGCCTCCCCCACCAGCCCCACCTGCAGGCACAGGTCTCCCAGCTGCTTCTTGAGGCGCCCCACACAGCGCTTACGACTAGCTCCTGAGTTCAGGTCTAGCCCGACCATGTCCTGAAGTGGGAAGTTCAGCATTAGAGGGAGCAACACACAGCAGACTTCTGGGCACTTTCCTAAAAATTCCGTACCAATTGTGTAAACATTGAAATAAGAAAACGTTACCCATAATAAGAACACAACGAATGTTGCAGCAAGCAAAAGTGTACCTAAGTAATATCTTCCTCTGTTTTACCGGGCAGAAGAGCTCCATGTTAAACAGGAAATTTATTAACACAAGAACAAAAGGGGCTGAATCTCAGGGAACACGATCAACAACATCTTCATTACATTATATAACAAAGATAAAACAAATGCAATGGAAAACTGACACAGGAAAGCATAGGATATGCTTTAGTCCTAAAGCTTAGACCTCACCTTTCTTTCAAAAGGCGCGCACAGCAATGGCGGTCGGTCCAGCTTCTCCTGACTCTTGTCGAGCCGCTTAGACTCGAGCACCCAGAAGAGAGAGCTGATGAACTCGTGTAGAGTTGTCTCAATGTTAACTGCGTGATCGCACGTAGGATAGAACATGGCACGGGTCTTAAAATACGAAGGCGGCTGCAGAATGGCACGAGAGTCGTCATCGCTGCTGGCGCTGTTAAGGTTGTTGAGGCTCTTGATGCTCTCAGTGTTGTGGTGCGTGTTGCCGTTGATGATGTTAGTGTCGGTGGTGGTGGTGGTGGTGGGGGGCGCAGGAGCGATGGTGTTGCTGCTGAGCGATGTGTCACTCCCATTATCCTGCAGGGAGTCAGAGGAGACGTTGATGACATCGGGAGCCATCAAGGTGGCGCTGGACAGGTTGGACACCTCCGTCTCAGTGACGCAGCACCCGTCCACGGCACTCTCGCTACCCGAGTCACTGCTGGAGGAGCTGAGTCCTCCGCTGTTCTTAACTCCGGAACTCTGACCACTGTCGGACTGAGACGAGGAGTCACAGCGCTTCTTGTCCAAACCAAGAACGTGACCGTTAACAGCTGCATGGTGCGGGTGGTCCTCCTTCTCTTCATTGGGGAGATTCTCATACACGCCGCTGTCCCGGTCCCCCTGGACAAAGACGGACCCGTTGCCCACATCGGGCACCGTCAGGGCGTCAGCAGGTTTGGACTTATCACCCTCGTCTTTAGCCGCCGCCGGGGTGTTGGCGTTTTCGTTATGGACGCTGCCATCCGAGTTGAGTCCAAGGATGATGCACCTCGAGTCGTAAATGGTGCTTGAATATTTCACCTTCAGGCTCTCGTGCTGCTTGCAGACTTCATTCAGGTCACTTTGACTAGCCACTTGACCTGGAATAATTGAGAATTTTCAAAAATTTCCAAAGCGTTTTAACGCACAAATTAAATGTAGATTTGCTCATGAACATCAATATTGGTAACAAAGCGAAATAGACACAATAGGTAATTGGATAATACAGATTACGGTGAGAGAAAACCTGAATAGCAACAAAAACAAATAGAGAGAGAGAATTCGAAGAACATACACAGTTTAAGCACTACATTCAAGAGGATGGAAGCTACCTACAACTCGGCTCCGTAGGAAGCACAACCACAGATATAGAGGCAAGTATCTCACCGATGGTGATGATGGCGAGCAGCCTGCGATGCGTCTGGAAGTCACCCCAGTCGTTGTTCTCTACAGGATAATCCCTCCTGTAGGAGACCCACACGGGGCGCTGGGTGCCCCCTGAGTCGCTCACTTTGAGGTGGTTGATGCGACTGATTCGGTCGTACAGCTGCTGGAACGACCGGCTCTTGACGCGAGAACCTGGCCAAGCAATCGACCGTCAATATTACGGTAGCTACAATCCTAATAATTAAAGAATGTTCAAATCTACTAATTCAAACGACCAACTGGAAATACCTTAGTAAAATCGGAACTCACTGATGTAATATTCAATTCAATAACAAGCAATGAAGGAATTTTAAACACGAAGCGATAAGGCTTGACATTTAACAACTGAAAATTTAGTTACGATACTGACCTGACCCTTAATATCTCAGCTGTGTCACATGACCAAAGAGTGATTAAACTTTCTACTAACTGAACACTTGGGTAGCTACCTATCAATTAACGAAATGCATTATCTCTACGAAGTAGCTATTGAGACGGAGACCGCGGAGGAGAGTTCCACATCGACGGCACATTTTCATAAGGTCAGAAATGACAGAACACTGCATTTCACACCACAAAGAGCTATGCTACAATAGCAACTGGAATAAATTAACCAAACCCTTGATGTCTAGAATTTATCAGGCAGCTCTTAACAAAGTACCTAGGACTGGCGCGTAGATTTCCCTGCTACCTACATCAGTCTTTGCAGAAATAGTACTATTAGATCAGAAAATGTTGTTCCTACAAGTGATATACAGGTAGTAAACAAATTCATGCACCAACACTAATGCATTAGTTACGGACTACAGTGAGCATTCGAGCCGAACTATGAGTCCAGGGTAGCAGAGTTGGATAGGCTACAGACCAAATCCGTCATTCATTCCCCCTGGTTACAGCCAGTTGCTGACTACGACGCCTGGCACTCGAGACTGTCCAACAGCTACTACCTCCAACTCTGTAGGCCTTCTACTGACGAACTTCGAGGAACCACCACCACTGGCACTCTTCAGGAACACGATTACAGAAGCCAGTGTAATACTTGGAAGCGCCACTGACCTAAAGGCGCCACCAGCACCAGCAGAGACCGGTGCTGATGGGGATGTGCCTGGTAGTCGGGGTAGCTCATGGTAGTGTCTGGAGGAGGACTGGAGAGGATGACACTCACGCTGGACCTCATTGGGGCAGGGGGGC
>LQNS02015105.1:2432733-2459093 GCA_001587735.2 Parhyale hawaiensis | reverse complement strand
GATGTGCCTGGTAGTCGGGGTAGCTCATGGTAGTGTCTGGAGGAGGACTGGAGAGGATGACACTCACGCTGGACCTCATTGGGGCAGGGGGGCGCGGGGGGCCGTGCTAGCGCACCTTGCCCCAACCTGGCAACAAGCAAAAGCTACATTAGGAGATTAACATCAGAGGCACTTGCATAAAATGTGTCAAAAATGCAATCAATATGAAGCCTTTTCCCTTCCTGGACAGAGATAAAAAGTAAAGTGAATTTGACCGCGCCACCAACTGGAAGATCCGCACGCACAAGTTTTGCTGCAGATAGACTATAGGCTAACAGCGGAATATACGACTGCAGTCGACCAGAGCCCATCTCGAGCTATTCCGCCAGTGATGAAAGGCGTCATGGGAAACACCTGCGTCCCCGCCCCTTTCTGGCAACGGTCAGTAGAACCAAAGCGACACGAAGACCAGATCCTGCCTAATCACGTCAAGCGCTGCAAAGAACTTGCCCACTTGGCCGGGAGGTTCCAACTTACGACATTGATTGACAAAATCAGAACCTTTCGTCTGCTACTAAGAGACCTCTAGGAAAAACTACAGTATGCAAAAAGAAAGATACTCTACATACCGTATGTCTGCAGGAGCAGATGTACGTATCTAGGTATTCAGATTTTAATGCTGATACAGCTTGAGCATAACATGCTATCAAATTTCATTGAAGTGTATGAAAGCGTGGGTAAAATATTCTTAAATGGGTAGCCTGATCTGAAGTTGAGATACTTATTCACGGTCCAGAAATTAGGCAGAAAACACAGCTAAACATACAAAACATTAATTTACAACGAGAAGATCTTTGCGAGTCTCCCGCATGCACCTGTGCGCAAATGAATATCAGAAGCAGTATTTTAATAAACACAGCCTCGCAGGTACCAATACTAAATTCTGTTGTGTGCTCTTAATTATTATTATCGTCTTGAGATGGCATTATTTTAAATACTGAAGAATACAATGAGAAGCGTATCAGAAATTTCGTTACCCACGACGCGCGTTTCGCCGAGATACGGCGAAACGCGCGTCGTGGGAAACGAAATTTCTGATACGCTTCTCATTGTATTCTTCAGTATTATTATTATTATCCTTATATTCCTAGTTTAAGCCTCCCTACTCTGACTCACAGACTACACTATGATTCAAAGAAAGAAAGGACATATATAATGTGAAGAATGTCAAGAGAAATATGGAGCCAGTGCGCATAGGAAGAGCATTATTATTATATTGAGTAGTTTAAGCCTCCGTCTCCACAACAATGGCGATCTAACAGAGGAAAAAGCCAGGGACATAGAGTATGACATAGGAATATGGGGAACCCATGCACGAAGGTTGTCCAATACAGCATCAACGCGCATGGGAACAGCAAGTCAGGAAAGAAAAGGAAGAACAGAACAAAGCATCATCAGTAAGAGTATGAAGAATTGGAAAGAAGCAAAGTGGGCATGAAAGACAGACGTCCCGAAGGAGAAGCTAATGGCTAAGGTAACCTATAGCACAATTCCCCTAGGGGTGCTGCTCCCCACAACACAGGATGGGCGAACATAACTAACCTAACCCCATGGCCTATCCTATCCTATGCCCCCTGAGGGGAAGGTGCTCTCGATAGGGAGACTGGCAGTAACAGCACACGGCTCTAAAATACGCCAGAGCGTGCAGCCCGTCACATCTGCTCACCAACACCGAGACTTCCAACACTTAGCAAGTAGTGATCCCGGCAGCGGCAAGCTGTACGACTGCTATCACCAGCAGGGTAGGTACCTATACATAGGATAGGTAAGGCCTAATATTAGAACCGTACGTGCACCAAGTGGTAGATAGGGTAGGTAACATGTCTAGTACCCATCCACCATGCTAGTAGCCATCCACTTGGCACTAAAACACTTCCTGTGTGAAAACTAGCAGTGCTAGAAAGCAGGGTTGCGGAGTCGGAGGGTTCAAGGTCCGACTCCCACTCCTGGCCCTCCAGAATCTCCGACTCCGACTCCTGGTCCTCAAGACTTTCCGACTCCGACTCCGACTCCTAGGTCCAACTAATAGATATTTGATGTAAACATTAAACATGTCCAAATAATGTTTGCTAATATAAACATTATCAAGTTAAAGATGTTAGGTGTTTTGTACATATACAATGATATTTTGCACCAATGGAATATTAAAGTGAGGACATGAGGACATTAAACAAATATTGGTAAAGCTTTTGCACTTGGTACATTATGTGAGGGGGAGCATGAGGGGCAAAATTGAGGTGGGGCATGGGGGGGGGGGGCAAAATCTCAATTTTCTACCGATTGTTCTGAAATTTACATAGTGCATGTATTTTTGTAAAAGAAACACATTTTATTTCTACAATTTCTTTGATTTAGGCCTTAGTTTTTGAGATAATGGAAGTATATACAGTATAATGATATACCTATGCATATTTTCTCAATTTCAAAGGAATAGAACTCAATGAGTTTTCATGCTACAATAAAAACAATGACAGTTTTGGAATGCTTGAAACATTCTTAACAAAACTACTGAGCTGGACTCTCCATTTTCTATTCTGTCCAATCACTNGATGGGGATGTGCCTGGTAGTCGGGGTAGCTCATGGTAGTGTCTGGAGGAGGACTGGAGAGGATGACACTCACGCTGGACCTCATTGGGGCAGGGGGGCGCGGGGGGCCGTGCTAGCGCACCTTGCCCCAACCTGGCAACAAGCAAAAGATACATTAGGGAGATTAACATCAAGGGCACAGCATAAAATGGTCAAAAATGCAGTAAGGCAATCAGTACGAAGCCTTTTCTCTTCTAGGACAAAGATAAAAAGTAAATTGAACTTGACCGCGCCACCAACAGGGAAACCCATACGCACAAGTTTTTGCTGCAGATAGACTATAGGCTAACAGCGGAATATATGGCTGCAGTCGACCAGAGCCCATCTCGAGCTATTCCGCCAGTGACGAAAAGCGTCATGAGAAACATCTGCCCTCCCCCCACCCCCATTTCTGGCAACGGTCAGTAGAACCAAAGCGACACGCAGACCAGATCCTGCCTAATCACGTCAAGCGCTGCAAAGAACTTGCCCACTTGGCCGGGAGGTTCCAACTTACGACATTGATTGACAAAATCAAACCTTTTGTCTGCTATTACTGAGGGACCTCTAGGAAAAAATACAGTATGCAAGAAGAAAGATACGTACCGTATGTCTGCAGGATCAGATTTATGTATCTAGGTAGGCCCTATTCAGATTTTAATGCCGATACAGCTTGAGCATAAGATGCTATCAAATTTCATTGAAGTGTATGAAAGAGTGGGTAAAATATTTTTTAAATAGGTAGCTTGATCTGAAGTTGAAATACTTATTCTGGGTCCAGAATTTAGGCGGAAAATACATCTAAGCATACAAAACATTAATTTACAACGAGAAGATCTTTGCGAGTCTGCCGCATGCACCAGTGCGCAAATGAATATCAGACGCAGTATTTTAATAAACACAGCCTCGTACGTACCAATGCTAAATTCAATTAGGTGCTCTTAATTATTATTATTATTATCCTTATATTCCTAGTTTAAGCCTCCCTACTCTGACTCACAGACTACACTATGATTCAAAGAAAGAAAGGACATATATAATGTAAAGAATGTCAAGAGAAACATGGACCCAGTGCGCATGGGTAGTTTAAGTCTTCACAACAATAGCAAACTAACAGAGGAAGATACCAGAGACATAGAGTATAACATAGGAATATGGGGAACCCATGCACGAAAGTGTTCCCACACATGATCAACGCACATAAGAACAGCAAGTCGGGAAAGAAAAGGAAGAACAGAACAAAGCGTCATCAGTAAGAGTATGAAGAATTGGAAAGAAGCAAAGTGGGCACGAAAGACGGACGTCCCGAAGGAGAAGCTAATGGCTAAGGTAACCAATACAATTCCCCTGGGAGTGCTGGTGCTGCTCCCCAAAACATAAGATGGGCGAACCTAACCCTATGCCCCCTGAGGGGAAGGTGCTCTCGATAGGAAGACTGGTAGTAACAGCACAAGTCTGTAAAATACGCCACAGCCCGCAGCCCGTCACATCTGCTCACCAACGCCGAGACTTCAACACTTAGTAAGTAGTGATCCCCGCAGCGGCAAAGAGGTGTACCACTGGTATCACCAGCAGGGTACCTATACATATGATAGGTATGTCGTAATATTAGAACCGTATGTGTACCAAGTGGTAGATACATGCAGAAGTCCAGTGTTGTACTTGGGTACCACCCTAAATGAACACGTTAGATACGCTAGATACGATACCAGACCCACGAATCACCAACCACATGGACACAAAACCAGTAGCGGTACTACGGCTCAGCAGAGCGAGATAATAAGGAAGGAAGTCCACCATAAAGTTTGGAGATAGATCAGGTCTGATATCCTGAGATAGAGCCAGGGTCAGGAAGGTCACACTCTCAGTTCGGCGGAGGAATGCAGAGGGGCAGGCACCACAGTTACCTTATAGCAATATAGTGTAGCTATATCTCCGGCACCTGCGCGCCGTCCGGAGGAGGCTGGCATTGCGGGTGCATAGTAGCTCTCACGATCGTTGACTCATTCATAACGGTCGTAGTCACAAAAAACGAGCAATTCAGGTATTGATTCTAGTAGTTACTTCCTAGCCATGAATATCACGTTATATTCAAGTACTGTATATATATTCAGAAAAACTAATTCTACAAGCAGAAAAGTACGCGCCATCGCTGTAAATGATATCATAGTGTTAGTAAAAACACAATGGTACCGATGAATGTTAACAAAGTAGCTACAACACTAAAAACAGGAGTGCCAACAAGCTATAAAAACCAGAGCAGTTTGCCAATGTGAGTCAACAATATACAATGCTACATGTGCGTTTGTATAAACATATATTTGTCGAGAGGAAAAAACACATGTTATTATAGATGTTGTTTAACCTCCGTAGCCGCAACTCAGGCGTTTCAACAGAGAAACTACTTGTGCAGTATTCAAATACCGCATATTGGGTTGGCGTGGCGGCCACGTGCGCTACTACGGGCAGGGAAACAAGGCGCAAAGTACCTATAGTATGAGACACTCGAGTGGTGGGCCCCTTTTGTGTCCTTCCACACGAGAGAGACTAGAGATGTTCCGTGTACCAGGTCGGCTATCTCGATCGACAGACCACCTCACGGAACAGAAAGAGGAAAGTAGAGAGCCTACCTAACTTTACAAAACTAACCTCGTCAGCAGGAATTGCAGCAAGCTGCAACATCTCCTGCGGATAAGGCACTCGGGAACCTTGGGTGCGTGATGCCCAAATATATTGTGGAAGGGATAGGGCCCGCCAGAATATACCCCTGTGGGCAAGAAACACATACATGTTCTGTCACCCCCAAAATAGAAGAAAAAAAAACTTCTGTCACCAAAACAATGGAACACATTTCATACGCATGATACATCCTGCAGTGCCAACAATAGGCAGAGGGGAGTGCCAGGGGGGACGCGCAGGCAGGTAGACACACAGAGCCAGGGTCACGTGCGGAGGAGTGCCAACTGCGCAGCCGCTATTATGAAGGTAATAATTTAGCGAGATTCCCACGAGCGTAGCAAAGTGTTTGCAGCGGAATCTCGCTTAACGAGCGATTCTGGAAACGAGCAAGAGAAACAAAGTAAATGATTCATAGAACGAGCGACATCTTGCATTGTAAGTCACGAAGAAACTACATGAAACTCCTCGAATCCTACTGTGAATCCTCGACTCCTCCGTCCTTTGCTGGGATCATTCCTTCTACCGCACGTGAGACTAGAAGCTATTCCTAGTTCAAGCCTTCCTTCCCACAGCGACGAAGAAAGAAGGGGCATGTCGCACGTCGAAAGAAACGTGGAACCCATGTACAGAGGATTAATGCGGAAGGGCATGGGAAGTCTCTAAAGAACATGAAAAACCACAATGAGTAGGAAGGAGTATGAGAGTGGAAGTGAGTACAGTGGGCGTAAAGAACGGACGTCTCGAAGGCATAGCTAAGGCTAAGTTACTTATGGAGTCCCCGGGGGACGCGTCTCCCCAGTACATACGTAGTAATAATATTGGAAAAGGATTTACAAGCGCTGCGAGCAATACGGTAGCTACACACGCCTTGCGCCGTATTCTCAATGATTTTCATGGCAGATTTTTGCCGGAAGGTTTGGGATCATACCTATTCGAACTGAGGCGAATTCTATGGTCTCACGTGGTCCGTGCGCCACCTACCTACTACACCTGACAGGAAACGAGGCGCAAGGCATCTCTAGCCCTGGACAGCTCGGCAGGCCGGATTTGCTCAGCCATGCGGCACAGGGCAAGGGACGAGAAACGAAAGAAGATGAAAAACCGTGCGGAGGGTCCCTTCCGCAGCAACCCACGCGGGAGCTGATAAGAGTCTCATGAAATGAGTCGTTTACCACAATTCGGCCACCACCTAGCGGAACAAAAAGATAAAGATACAGAGCCCACCTAATCTAACCAACTAACCTTTTCAGCAGAAACTGCAGCCAGCTGTAACATCCCCTAGCTGTTGAGCAGGCACTCGAGGCAGCCTTCGGGTTCGTGATTGCTCTCTACATATATATTCCAACAGCTAGGTAAAGGGCCCGCCAGAATATCCCCAACGAATCCCATAACATGGGATGGACAAACCTGTGACTAACCCATCCTATACGCCCTCTGAAAGGCCATTCCTTACGTATTTAGCAATGCTATGTAAAACGAGTACATATATACATATAGCTAATTTGGGAAGGATTTACGCGCCGCAAACGAAGGAAGCTTCACTGTAACCGCTGCACATCCTTCACGTTCTGCCGCCGCATGTTCGCTCAGGAGCGCAAGTCACAATCGCTTGATTTTATATAAAAAAAACATGACACACCGCAACTTCACAACTGATGCTGCTAGCGGTAAGCTTCACTGGCAGATTGAAAACGTTTTCATCCATTTTGCATCGCTCTAGCGCAATTACACGGGAACTACATGCTGCATCAAGCTAAATTTATTCAATATTCAACATCCTCGTAAGGTACAAACGCGTGTAATAAGCCTATTAGAAGATCTACTTTAGCTTAGTGTGAAATTGCGAACGAATGAAGTCTATTGTGATGCGCATTTTACAAGCAACAAAATTACGGCGCGCATGATCAGCAGCCCAAGTTTAACCGCCGGATGATCATTTAGTGATGATCTAACCCACCGCACGCTTGGGTATTACTCTGCGATCAAAATTCGGCGTTCCGGTAACACAGGAAAAAGTTGCTTCTCAAGTCAATATTTTGGCTCCCTGGATAGAAAATTGGAAGCAAATAAACCAAGATTGCGATCGTAAAACTAACTTAATAACTAATAAATGTCGGCGACCGCGGACTATGAGCCCAAACACTAATTCACTAACAGTGACACTCAGCAGCGCCTGCTCGCAATAAACCTACTAAATATCCACACAGCACTGCCCGTAAAACAGAAAAACACAATCCACAAAACTACGATATATGCCGGTAACAAAGAAAAATATAATCAACAGAACTACAATATACGCCAATAAAGAACACTACTTGAGTATAATAAACAAAATTAGAAAATATGCCGGTAAAAACTTTTGAAGCCCAAAGGCCAAGCAAAATTAAGCAGTAAGCTGAGCCACGGACGACACTGGGGAGGAGCAATGTCCTGAAGGCGATGTTGCCGAGCCCTCTGGGTAGGTACCAAGGCGCGTGTCAGATCCGCCTGTAATATGGCATCATCGCAGGGCGTCCGGTGCACCCGCCCTCATCATTATATGAACTAATATGCAACGGTATGCCGCTACGGACACACAACGGCACGGCCAATATGGCAACACGGTTACCCGTGTGGATTTGTGAGACCCTTCGTCGCCTTATACGACACGAGAGGCTCCTCAGTGTCAGGGTGACACCTGAGGAGGAGACTGAGGGGCCCAGCTTGGTTCCCGAGGTCGCTTAGTCTTTCTTCATCGCAACCGACCAAGTTCGCGGCTTAGGAGGTGAAGCCTGGTTGCTATTATTATTATTTTTGAATCACACCAGACTGGTGACGCGGAAACGGAGAAACTCCATGAGGTTAGCAAACCCCCAAGCAACCAGCCCAGCGAGAGAAAAAAGAAAGAGAAGCTCCGAGGTCACAGAATAGCTCTGTGTACAGACCGTTTAAAGCAGCCAGTACGCGCACCAGCAAAGACAGAGCCATCAAGACCATTCCAAACATCCACACACGATGGAAAAAACGAACGAGAATACTGGCCCGTATGGCATCGTAACGGTTACAAGGCAAACTCATGAAGAGCACCAATACGCCGAGTATACCTCACCCGAAAAAATGGCTCCGGAAGAAATCAGAGTGGTTCACACGCTAAGTCTTTTGGTCCAGCATAGCCTCTACAGCGTAAGCATGTGTTGCTGCCTATTCAAACAGTAGAAAAGCGCGGAGCTTCTCGAGCTATACGGTAATTCGCTGCATATTACAACAGACATTCGAAACTTCACCAGCGACACTAGCCAAAGACTGATTTTAACGGCTGAAATTTTAAACAAGTTTGTAGTGTTTAGTCATGTTTGCAAGGACACGACGAAACGTTCAACTGTTTTGGAGTATCACCGCGGCTCAAAATGTTATCGTGTGAAGCGGTGGTCTTGAATTAAAAAAAATTGACAGCTCCATAGCATAAGTTAATTACAACCAATTAATATTACAATATCCCTGCTGAAGTGCAGCCTCGAGGTAATTAACTCCTATCACGAATTAATTTGCCTTTCTTGTGTGAATTGCACTATTTGTAATGTAATTAGAGTACGCTAGGAGAGAAACGGTTTGCAGTAATGTAACCCTAACCGTATTTCTGGCCGCCCCATATGCAAAAGTAGTAAATCAGCATCTGGAGCGACTGAATATACTGTTATGGAAACGCTGAAGGAGGGACCATCGGAGTACATAAGTACAAAGGGAATCGGGACGACAGCAGGTGGAGCAGCAGTTGCAGCAAGGTCCAGTCGTGTCCTTCACGCGGACCTGTTACCGAAATGCCATCGAGCACACGCCTCTCATTGTTATCTGCGGCGTGTGGCACGCGCGCAAATTGTTCTCTGCAGTTCACCGATTCTTAACCTGAGGAGCGCACCCAATATTGGGTGTGATACTGGGTCCAACACGTACGGGTCCTGGGGGCTGTGAGGACACAAGCGCCGTGTTCTACTAAAATGAAAGTAATTGGGAGTTTGTAAACCATCATCTTGCTGCCAGTTATGTGAGTAAAGATTGATGGAAAAACAGAAAGGTTCTTATCTTGATGCCAGGTATATCAGAACCATAGAAAACAGTTTGTTAATTACACGTGAGATATTTTTGCATCAAGTATGAGAAAAATGCAAAAAAGGACTTCTGGTTCGGAAGAGGGGCGAGCAAGGACAAACGTTAACGACCACCGCTCCAATTGTTGCTGTTATAACAAGCTTCTGATAGAAAACCTAACAAAAACAATGTACAGCTACTTTGAAGCGTGCATGCGATGAAACAGCATCATAGGGAATTGCCAGAATATCGACTTGCTTTATATACGACTGTCGTGTAAACAGTTTTTAAACCCGCTCATCCATTACAATGTATACAGAGAATATTCTATTGAAAGTGGAGGTTACATGGCAAATTTCTTCGTCGCTGCCATAGCTGGCGAAAGAAAAGGTAGAATGCTGATCGCTATGGCTTCAAGATATTTTCGTAACAAATGCTATTCATACGTTTGACGATCATTTGTGCATGGCGTAGTAATCTCTACGTAGTTATTACAGCACAAAAATCGTTGGTAGAGCTGCAGGTTTTATATATATATATATATATATATATATAGTATAACTGCCTTCGCTTTTACCAGATACGAGCTCTTTGGATGAGACAGGAACTGTGGGTAACTGAACAGATCAATGTGGACTTTCTAATTAATATATACAGGGTGTTGGAAAATTCAATGCAAATATTTTAATCACAAGTAAAGTCCTCATAGCCCTACCCTGTGGTGTACTTTTTTTTTCAAACTGAGCTTTTTCAAAAAGTTAAAAGTATTTTTAATTTTTACTACAAAAAACAATTTTCGCCGTGAAAAATTCAATTTTCAACCGATTTCGATGAAAATTGGTAGCAAAGTAAATCTTCCAATGCTCTATGCGCACATGGTGTCAAAATTTGAAAAAAGTGTAAAATAACTGGGAAAATGACGTTCAAATTCAAAATAGGCTGCACAAATTAATAGTCATGCTCGTGAAAAACGAGACTCCTACGATGAAAGCCTATTTCAAGACCCAGATTAAGTGTATTGGCCAAGAAGAAAACTGATATAAGTTCACCAGTATTGACGCGCACCCGCATGTTGCCCTGTCATAGCACCAGATGGACGTGGCTAGACGAACGTCAGTGCTGCGGTAATTGGTTTTACTACGTTTGAAGCAGATTTTTGTACTAATCAGAGTTGGTTGGTCCGTTTGTTATAAAACTCCACAGTATACGTAAAATTTATTTTTTCGATTTCCACAATAGTTTTTAAAGAAATGTTGATATGATACCTTCTTGTTTTTCAACAATAACAAGCTTACGTGACGTACAGTGCTGGCCCGGCACTGCCACTCTTGGAAGTTGATCGCTGATCAGTAGAGACGTTAGGTTAGGTAAGGTTTGGTTCATTGAGGTTTGGTTAGGTTAGGTTCACAGCTATTTTACTTTTCAAGATCGTTTAGTGTGCCGACAAATATAGCTATACGTGCAGAGGGCATCATATCAACATTTTTAAAAAACTAGTGCGAAAATCAAAAAATTCTCATGAATAAAATGTTCTTCAAATTCAATTTTACGTATATTGTGCGAATATCATAAACAATGGACGAAAAATAATGAAAATAAAATGTCGTCTCTAAAGTAAAAGATTACCCATACATAATGCGTGTAAATTTCACCATGCTTAATAACTCTAAATAGTATAACTTGCGTTGTATCCAAAAATCTTCCTCAGACGTGGTAAAACCACTTACCGCAGCACTGACATTCATCTAGCCATGCCTATCTGGTGCAGCGGCCGGGCAACATGCGGGTGCGCGTCAATTCTGGTGAACTTATATCAGTTTTCCTCCTGGCAAATGCACTTAATCTAATTTTTTTTTCGCACGCATTACATCATTTTATAGGTCTTGAAATAGGCTTTCATCGTAGGAATCTCGTTTTTGACGAGTGTGACTATTAGTAGCGTATTTAGAATTTGAACGTCATTTTCCAGTAATTTTTCATATTTTTCAAATTTTGACATGTGCGCATAGAGCACTACCAATTTTCGTCAAAATCGTTTGAAAATTAAATTTTTTAGAGCGAAAATTTTTTTTTTTAATAATTAAAAACGCTGTAACTTATTCAAAAAGCGGAATTTTGCCCAAAAACATACCTACACCACAGGGTACGACAATGATGACTTAACTTGTGGTTATGATATTTGCACTGAATTGAATTTGCCAACACCCTGTAAAATGCAATTATTAAAATATTAGTCTTATTAATATACGCAATGCAATAATATCTCTAGACAGTAGTGGTTCATATTTTCCTATTTTTATTAATTTTAGATATTTTGGCTATTTATACTTCACATTTTCGTTAAGTCCTGAGCCCAAGTATAGCAAGCAGAATCAATTAGTTCTTTCTTTTTTACTCTCGCAATCAAAACGTCAAGTTTCAGCACTTTGCAGAACTAGTATAGCTGGAGCATTCTCTGTACAGCCACGCTACCAATGCAATGCAAGGTCCGAAGATTTTAATATTACCTGCGCAGATTACAAAACACCGCTGTCCCCAGGCCACAAAGTTCCAGCACGGAAACAGAGCGTACGAGCGCCCCCCCCCCCCTGCTTATCAGTGCTACACAGCCATCGTCATCAGCCCGAAGGCGGGTTGGAGACGATCGCAGCAGGCGGTCAAGCTGCAAGTGTAGTAAGGTGGAAAGGACTACCGTGTGAGACGCACGTGACGGAAGTGTGAGACATAGCACGAACACGTAACTTGTCCACGACACGTCACGACCCAGCTGGGAGCCTATCTCCAATACGTCAAGTAGACATAGGTACATGTATGCGGCAAGATATGGCACGAGTGTTAGTTACACACAGAAAAATGGTTGTTTGCCATTGGGCGAAATTAGTTAACTGTAAACTACCTTGTCGTTTGAATTTGCGCCAATGCATATTGTCGTATGTAATTAACAATAGATGAACAAGAGCGTTGTGATGAACAACAGCGTCTTTTACGATTAATTTTTATTGCTTAGTAACTAAAATATTATTTCGTTAGTGATAAGAAACCAGGTGTTTTTTATCGTAAAGAACATACTTTTCTGGGTGTATAGTTAGGAAGTTTAAGCCTCCGTTTCCTAGCAGAACGATATCACAGAGAAAAGAGCAAGGGACATATAGTATGCCAAGAGAAACGGGGAACCCATGGACGAAGGTGTTCCCACACAGGATCAACGCGCATGGGAACAGCAAATCGAGAAAGAAGAGGAAGAACAGGATAAAGCATGAGCAAGTAGGGGTATGAAATTGGGAAGGAAGCAAAGTGGGCACGAAAGAGAGACGTCCCGAAGGCCTAAGCTAATGGCTGAGGGGCCTCCATGCAGGGGCCCCCTGGAGTTGCCTGGCTCCATTACATAGGATGGACGAATAGGATAGGATGGACACGTCGTCTGTAGTACCTACGTGAGGTATAGGCAAGCGTCTACACCAGGCGAGACATACACCCAACACAGCAGTCAGGATACATATGGCAAGTGAGGTACGAGTTTACAGCACACAAAATACCCCATGCATCCACGCGTGTGAGAAAAGCACGTCCATGACACGTGGAGGACCTGCGAGTAGTTTCAACACGCAACGTAGCTACTTATCAACATGCAGGTGAAACACGTGGACTCAACGAGAAGGTATAGTTCGGAATACTGACTAGTTCAGAACTACCATTTTTATCGTATAGTTTCATACGCGGACTTGTACAACTGAGGACATATCCTAATCGTCAGACGAGATTGGTAACATCATAAATTGAACTGTTGAATGAGTCAGTCAAATTTAGCTGTGGCCCAGTAGATATTATACAGTACCTACTTGCAATTACCACTTACAACAGTATATCCGTAGGCTACTACCCCTACATCAGACGAGGTACACCTGGCATGGGAATCCACGTAAGAAGTTCTGATGTTCCCAAGGCTAGCACGTATGCCATTGTTTCATCAGGTATTAGGTATTATAAGAAGATTTAAGCCTCCCTAAATAAGTACTAAGCTCTTCTAAGAGAGGAAAAGGGAGGGACATATAGTATGCCGATAGAAAAACGGGGAACCCATGCACGAAGGTGTTCCCACACAGGATCAACGCGCGCATGGGAACAGCAAGTCGGGAAAGGAAAGAAGAGGAAGAACAGACAACAGTAAGGTCAGCAGGAGTATGAAAGTGGAAGGAAGCAAAGTGGGCACGAAAGACAGACGTCCTGAAGGCCTAACTAATGGCTAAGGTAACTTACACAAACTCCCTGGGACATTGTTTCATCAGGTAATACATACACTTAGAAAGGAAATAACAGCTTTAGTACAAAATTATCCATATCTCATTTTGCGCGATCAAATTTTCATGAAACTTGCAGGGAAATCGTGACATCTTATGGCAACACTGTTGAGTTTGTCTACATTTTGCTGTTCCACCAGATTGACAACTCTTTGCATTTTTTTCTCTTTTAGAGGTGAACGACAATAATATCTTCTTGTATTTTCTGCTAAAATGGGACGTGGAAAATTTCTAACTAACGAGGAGAAAGAAATTATCAACAAAGACACTGCTAAAGGCACCTCTCCTGATTTTATTTCCCGAAAAATAGGACGCCATATTGACACGGTGACAAGATTCTTGATGGACCCTTCACCACAGAAAAAAAAACGATCAGATGCTGGGCATTCAAGGACTGTTACTGATAGAGACATGAGAAATGTGGTTCGTCAGCTACGTAAAAGACCCGGGCAAACAAGTAAATCAATTTTTACGGCTGCTCGGCTTCCTGAAGTGCCTAAAACCACAAGAAATGGCATCCTTTGTTGCATTGCTTCGGCCAAATCCCCTCTGAAATTGCCTCCTCTGACCCCAAGACATGTACCACCGCGACAGAATTTTTTTCCTTTGCCAGACTGAAAGCCAAAATACTTCGATCCAAAATTGCCTTCCTTATTTTTACGTGTAGCCTAGTGGCGGCTTGCTAGAGTGCTGCGCATCACAGTGCATGTATGGATGCAGGCTGTAATTCTCCAGTTCGCCGCCTCGTCAGGCAGGTTAAATCTTCGATACTTGCCTCACAACGTCCAATTTTTTATACATTCACACCCCGCCGCAAAAACATCCACCCAAACATAACTGAGGACGGTCGGGGGATTGCAGTTGTCACAAGAGCCTTCCGTCTCTAATGACAAAACTTTGACGATCTTTGACCGACCGCAACCGTGCACTTTTCTGATGACTAGCGAATTTACTATCACCAGTGCAAACCAGAAGATGTGGATTTTTCAGCTTGAGTGTGCGAAAAAATCGACTTCAGCTTTACCAACATTGTAACAGACCCCTTATCTATTTAGCTGCTTCGCAGGTTTACAGTTCTACATTTCACCAGAATTACTCCATTGAAACCCCCCTGTACACCGACTCCCCCCGAAACACCTGCTCTCCCTCACCTCCTCAAGGCAGCAGCAGCAGCGGGCGCACGTCGGTCACGAAGATCAAAATTCATCAAGCGTTCCCAACACGACCTGTTCATCCGTTCCCACGGGGTACGGTGGGTGAGGGGGTTGGGATATTCTTTCAATGAAGGGGGACGGCAATGGGATGGAGGGATGGAAGGAAAGGGGATGATATACCAGCCGTCCATATTCATCGGCATGCTGAGTGAATGAAATTTTTCGGCGTTTTCAGACTTGCTGTAACGAGGCGAGAAGGAGCTCCTTCTACATCCTTCCTCGGGCCATTCTACGAGTGCCTCGTTTTTTCTCTTTCTTTTTGACACAGAGCTAGAAATACATGAGCAAACACACAATCTGACTTGTATATTACCGTACGTATACTATTAGTATAATATTCGATACTTACCTAACTAAGAAAGTTCGTGCCGCGTTTATAGTGAATTGTCTTACATAATAAAATCAAGAACGTTGTGGGTTACCGTATTTGATATTATGTATCATCTATGACCACCCAAGAGATAGCGGCAACGAGAAGGACGGAGATAACTCGCAGAGTAAGACACTGAAACTTACAATGGATGAATGAAACAGTGAAATATATCAAGGATGAATGCAAGTGAGATATCTAAAGAATGCATGTACATTAGTAAAGGGGAATGAAGAATAGTACCATAGTGCCCGTAAGCTAGTAACAAAACGATAAAGCCAAGCATGGTAAACAACGAAAAGTAGGCCCTATCTGTCAGAGGATGTAGGTACCGAACAATATCCAGACCTTCATGCCTCACACTCCTCGGCAACTACCGGTACTCCGGTAAAATAAGAGTGGCATGATTATAAATAATAAAAAAAATTATCTTATTGGCAATGGCTGAGTGCTTTACTTTACAGATCAATTTTACATTATTACACCTATTTAAATGCATTACAATTATTTGTCACATTATAGACATTAAGATGATTAAGCGTACACAATTAAACACACAGGATTGTGAAGAGTTTAGCATTTATCCACAAAGAAATTTTATAAGACTTTCAAGCCCATTCGCAGTAATTGAAATAGTTCGAATCGAATTACCATCATGACATAATGAAGTGACAGCTTGGTATTCGAGTAACGAGCTGTCTTTTGGGGACGCTCGATCTTCCAGCTGCAAGATGGTAAGAGAGAGAACCCTTGCAGAGAGGGTCGGAGGGAGGCCCCCTCCTCCCAATAAAGGAGGAGGGGGGGGGATACGTAAAGGGGGCGGGAGACGTGAGCAACGCACGCATTGGGGTCACGCGCAGCATGCTGCTGCTGGTGCAGCTGCAGCACTTCAGCAGGTGCAACATCTGCCGTTCTCCACCACAGGTTTCAGCGAAAGAGTTGAGTCAAATTATTCCAGGCGCGATACTCCTCAGTCACAGTGACATGAAGACGTGGTAGGGACATGGAACTCGTACTACCAAATCAACTTACAAGGACAAGTAGCTAATAAGTATCAAGATAAACCGGTGAACTAACGAGGATCAAGAAGCAAGGGTAATGTAATAAAGACCTGCGACTACGGAATCACAAAAAGAATAAAGATACGAGGATCAAGAAACAAAGGTAAATGTTCATCTTAAAAAGAAACTAGAGTCCTTACAGATACTAAACACAACCCGCAGCAGGACACAACCTCATACAACAACAGCACCTATTGCACGCTGGACACAGAGACAAGGCCTCCTAGACACAATTGTTGATTGAGCCCTGAACAGACATAGCGAACACACGACACTGTTGCCGAGACAGCCCCGCTTGCGCTTCGGAGTAGTGGCAAACCGCCTTAAACGCACACCAACATGCACTGGTTCGTGCTGCAGATATAGGTATCCCATTTAATTAAGGCACAGCTGAGTGCAAGGCTGCAGTTGATCATCAGTTGCCTGAGCTATCGCATCAGATACGGAAAGCGCATGACAACTGCCCCCCCCCTATCTATTGATAGGCCGGTGCTCCCAATTAGACTACGGTACGAATGGCAGTGCTGCTGACGGTGCATTGCGAAGCAGCAAGAGTGCTCCTTCGCTTGGAACAAAACGTCTGCCGTGACAACGAAGAAGGCGAGATTCCTCACTACTCGACCACACTACACGCCTAACAATACGAGAGAATCGTCAACTCCATTGTAAAACATATTCAAAATATCTTGGTCAGCCTATACGAACAAACAACGCCTCCGAGCCAACTGTTGGCCATCTTAGTTAGCACATGATCTTTTCAGTTCATCCCAACATAAAGTCTCCAACGTTAACACCCACTCTCGAACAGCTACAATCCAGCCACCGATCGACCCTATTCGGCGCAACATTCCTCCCCCCCCCCCCCGCTGGGTGGACCGTTGCGCAGTCATCGGTTACACTTGTTATAGCCGCGCTTGTGGCCGGGAAGCCATTCCTCAGAACGAGAACAAGCTTAATAGTGGAGAGCTGTAATGGCCTCACGATATTTTATGCTCCATCGGCGGATATAATTTGCCTCGAATCAATCAAGGCAGAAAGAGAGAGCAGGCAGTGCGTGAAAAAGAAAGAAGCAAACGGTAGGTACAGGGAGGTCACGGCAGACGTGGATACCATGTGTGACCGCAACCCGAAGTTACGGAAGTAACCATGAAGTGATATTGTTCTGACCGATAGATGATACAACCAGTTGCCAAGTTGGCAGATTTGTGCAAAAAGATAGTGCCTTTGCAATTTGAACCCGGAAACTACAATCAATAACTGTTAAGCTTGAAATTTTTTATGTCTACCAAAGTTGTGGAGTCGGAAGTTTTAGGGATTGACAATTGGGACCCGGGCAACTGCTAGTTACAAGAGTCTGAGTTGGAAAAAAATTAGCAAGGAGTTGGATTTATTAAGGAGTCCGAGTTTTTTGGGTGCAAGGAATACGAGTCAGACATTGGTTGGTTAAAGGAGTCGGAGTCAGATCTTGGAGCGTCGAACTCCTCAACCTTTGTACGAGAAACCTGAAGTCATGTAGATGGATAATAGGTTAAAAGCCACGCTTAGGAAAACATGAACGGGGGGGAAATATTTCTAGTTCATCAAACAAACTAGAGCGTTTTGCAAAACAAGTGGGAAACAATGCGAAAGTAGCATCAAGATAAACAGTTATTTAGAATTCTGAGGCGTGTTACCTCATCATCATGGCGTCCAGCGACCAGGACTTTTAAAATTCTCTGAGTTTTCCCGGATTTTGCTTAAATCTTCCTGAGCATCAGTCAGATTGTCCATTTTCCTCTCAAGTAATGTGACTACCTATGGGTTATGGGCTGAATGGGACTGAAGCCGTTACAAATCCCCCTCACAATACTAGGATTTGCTGTAAAATGGAGCTAGACAGTCATCCACATCACCCCAGCACTGCATATGGCTCAGGATCTGGGGAATGCCACATTCATAAAGATAACCCCACAATATGAATACCATCTACTGCCCACCAGAAATTCCCCGAGTATTTTGTTT
Source organism: Parhyale hawaiensis (assembly GCA_001587735.2). Lineage (NCBI taxonomy): Eukaryota > Metazoa > Arthropoda > Malacostraca > Amphipoda > Hyalidae > Parhyale > Parhyale hawaiensis. Next base: position 2,440,800 of record LQNS02015105.1, on the reverse strand, counting down.
CTTGGTCCTTGTTTCCCCAAAATTTCGTTGTTTTTCCCGAGTGATTCTTTTCCCGGAGCTTTTCCTGTTTTCCAGACTGCTACACACCGTACATCACACACTCAAATATCGGTAATGACAGGTCTTAGGTTAGTGGCAACCGCCGCCCAAAATCAACCCGAGAAGCTTGAACCACGACTAGGTGGCGTTTCATCGACAGCATTTCGGGTCAAGATTACCGGTTTTCAAGTTACGGCGGCAGCCTATAGCTGAGTGGTAACTGCTAGACGCATCAATTTCAATAAGCAGCTTTTATACCACACCGGGCAGCAGAATCGGAGTCAACAGAATAGGGCAGTTTTGGAAGCCAGGAGTCGAAGTCGGAAAATGGCTGCATCCAGAAGTCAGAGAGGGTCTGGATCCGTCCAACTCCGTAACCCTGATAGCAGGGAAGTAAATGTAACGCCATGCGGCCATACGTTACCCCAGTTCAGTCAAAACGAGAACTTCCCACGGGGCAGCCACGTGAAAAAAAAATCCCAGATTTGACCAAATGTAGCGCCTTGCAGGCATATTTCTGTCGCTGCAGCGTCACCCTTCTACCTGAAGATCCAAGCACAACTCCTAGGTTCGGCTTGGTGCACGTATACAAAACAAACTGGAAGACATGGTTAATGGGTCGAGCTGAAGCTCCCCCAGCCCTCCCTGCGCAGCCCAATAAGGAGACAGGAAAGCGGTGGTGGCCGCGCTGCTGTCCCACCGAGCGGTGGTTTCCACCGCACAATAACCGGTTGTGGAATGCTTACTGCATGCCGCCGTCTCGCGCTCATCTCGCAGCCGCTGCTGCTGAGGCGGTGCGTGATACATAAGACGAAAGGCAGATGGTGGAGGGGTAACCCGACACCAGTGGGGTGCAATTGTTCTCTTTCGGTAAGTGATTTGTGGCAGTAATTCGGAAAAAGCGCCTTTTTGGTTTCATGGATGGTTATGAGCGCCTTTCCCTCCCTGAGGTGATAATATTTCCGGCGCCCAGATGGTACGTGGAGTTGTCAAGCACCAGGTAATAATGAATTACCTATATGCAGATGTCGGTCATGTGCGCATATTTTCTGTTACGAATAACTTCGATAACTTCTGAGAAGTTGAAAACGCAATGGAATCGCTGTTCATCGAACTGCAAGGACCGTCTACAAGTCACAAAGTCTTCGCATAAACATCGAACTTCACGAGGAAGTGAAAACACGGCCAAATCTACGACTAGAGTTACTGCAAGTTGCTATTTTTTCGGAGGTAGTAGTCTGTGATATGAGTAAATTTATTAAACTCCAACTCTAAACTGTAAATGTTTCTATGCTAAGTCAACCAATATTCTTAAGCGAAGTTACTTTTTGCCGCCCGTCGCAGCCAAAATCTGGCATATTATTGCTGAACAACCTCTCCCTGGTACAGGCTCGCTCAAAGTTCAAGTGTACTTCTAGCTAGTCACCTTCCAACAGTTACGAAATCAGGGACACAACGGGCGAACCAACTTCGAACAGCAGAAGTCCTACTGCTCTGTCTACTATACCAACATTATGAAATATTCGCATACCTGCATGCAGAGCACAGATAATTCTCCAAAGGTCACCAACAGCTCAACACCACGTGCATACCAAACGCTTATTAGCGTACGGTTGTGACCGTTAGAGCGTGACCTTGACACACCACCTATGAGCTACACATGCACGGCGCAGACTTTCGCAGCTTCAGCCATCGTCCGTCGGCCGGCACCTACCGTCGGCCCGCAAGATCTATGTCTCCAAGTCGCGCTCCAGTCGATCTCTGGCACGTTCATAAATAACCTTCGGCTCGCTTGCGACACGGCAATTCGCTATAGCGCTAAAGCCTCCACTTTCGAATCCACTGCTAATATTAATGTTATAGCGAAGTAAGAGCACTCATCGGAGATCTATAGACTGACAGAACAACATAGTCAATTTGAAAACTGTGCACCATGAAAGGAAAGATGTGAAGAGCAGGATAGATAACATTCTCACAAGACTCGGCAACCTGCGCATGTTATCCAGAAGGCTGCAGCTCATGACCGGATGAAGGTACAAGACTGGACAACCTATACAATTGCGCCTAATGGATCATTGCCACAGGTATTTAGCTTGCTTGGCCACGGCAGCGGTGGCCAAGCAAAACAAAAGGAAGTATTCGTACATGTCGAGCAAAACTGAGAACCAAAGCAATAAGGAAATTAATGCAAGGCAGAACGCCGGGAAAGCGCGCATTGGAGAAGCAAGTCGAAAAAAAATTCGAAGAACAGAAAAGAATGATCAGTAAGAGCGCAAAAAAAAGAAAGAAATGAAGTGGGTATCCGAAAAAATACATGTTCCAAAGGAAAAGCCAAGGCTACGGTATCCCCAGGAAGATATATAATATATAAAGCTGTTCAGACAGATGCTACTCTCAATTATGTAGAAGTTTTAACCAAAGCTAGCCTAAGTACTGTGGGGATGGGTTGCAAGCAGAGTCGGAGTCAGACATTTTTGAGGGTCATAAGTCCGAGTCGAAAACAAGCTAAACCAGGAGTCGGAGAAAATGAGTCTATGTTACGAAAACTTTAAGAGTTTCATACTTTTGGGATCAAAGGAGTTGAAATCGTGAACTGGTTGAACCCAGCATTCGAAGTCGGAATTTGGCCATCCGACCCCGCGACCTTGCTACGTGGCACACACACGCGTCCAGCCTTGGGAAATAAACTGCTTACGCCAACGCCACATCGTCCTGCCGATGCACTGTCCCTTTAGGGATGGATATAATATCCACAGGTGTTGACAATATCCACTCGTGTTAGCAACAGTAATGTAGCACAACGGTCTGCACCGCTGGTCACGCTTTTGGAACAATAATGCACCCAGAAACTGCCTTTGTCTCGCAGCGCAAGCGACCACCACGCTTGTCTCTCGCTTTTAATGAAGCAATCGCTAACAGCTCCGCACTAATGGGTCCGCTTAATCGTGTCTGCTTTGTCCGAGATGGCAATGTGAAGGTTAGTCAAACAAGCTCAAGGTGATGCCATTCTTCAACCTGCGGATGAATGCCGCGCAGCGCCATGTGTTGAGATACAGACAACAGGGGAATAGAATACCCACACACCACAGCAAATGAAAGGATCAACTGGATGGATGTATGAACGAAGCAAACATGAAGCTACTGAAATAATAGTCGCTGGGGTCCCATAGCTTCGTGGTAGTTAACGGTCTGATGCTGCACCGAGTTAGATAAAAAAAAGATCGAAACCATTTTATACGAAATTACATATATGTAACAGGGAAAAATGTATCACGTTTCAAAGAACGGGAAAAAATTACACGTGAGGGAAGATATTACGCTAGAAAAAAGCAAGTTATATCTCGTTAGAGACAACTGAAAGGGAGCTGCCCCACGTCAAATGCAACTAGATGGAAGTTACATCACACTATATGCAACAGAAATAAATTGCACAACGTTAGCTATAACTAGCTGGGAGTTGCAACATACTGTATTAAGAGACGACAGAAAGCACCCAGTTGCATCACGCTATAGAGATACTCGCAGTTTGAGACGACCCAAATCTTGCAAACGACATCAACAAGCCAGGTGGTGCGGGAGTATATATAGTATACGGAAGTCTATTACAAGCCATTATTTAGAGTAGGGCCATCATGTATTTAACACCAAGACCCATAATAGGGCCCGAAAATAACGATAGATGAATTCGGGCAAGTCATTGCAGTACTCTCGCTCTCGACGGCACACAATTACCACATCCTTGTAATGCAACAGCGAGAATAATTACAGCCTATTACGACGGTAACAATTATGCGGAATTGATGCTGCAGCGCCGGAGTTCCTATTTATTGAGGAGCAGGAGGAAGCTGCACGACCACCACGGTCGGGCGGCCCATTCTTGAGGGAGAAATAGACACCAGCGTTTCGAAACTGAGCTGCGCCACACATTTGAAAAGCGAGTTATGGTAAGAAAATATAAGCAAACGTTTCCGTGCAGAACGATATCGCAGAGGAAAGCGCAAGGGACATATAGTATGTGACAGAAACTGGGGGGAACCCATGCATGAAGGTGTTCCCACACAGGATCAACGCGCATGGAAACAGCAAGTCGGGAAAGAATAAGAACAGAAGAAAGTATGAGCAAGTAGGAGTAGTATGAAATCGGGAATGAAGCAAAGTGGGCACGAAAGACTGACGTCCCGAAGGCCTAGCTAAGAGCTGAAGTAGGTAACCTACACGAGCCCCCTGGGGTTGCCGCGCCCCAAACCATATGATGGTTTAAAAAGCGAGCGGATGTTGATAAGAATGCGAAAAAATGTATATACGAACTTGAATATTCCCATAAATGCAGTATATATCTGTCCGTAGCAATATAATTAAGTTCTGTTTTATGCGATCGAAGAGACATCAAGCTTTGGAACCATGGCCATCGCAAAACAAATGTTTACTAAAAAAATGAAACCTACAAAGAAATACAGGCAGCATAACTGTCATCACAATACACCTTTCAAAATTCACAAAGAGAAATAATAAAAAGGTCTGGACAGCAATCGCAACACATGGTTTTCAATCTTAGCAATTACTCTATTGCTTATACTATCTTGTACATACATATTAGGTAACCGCTTTTCTGTTATAAATTTAACCGTAAAAACTACACGAACTTTCTTTGTTAGCTAATATCACGTAGCTGGTCCACGCTTAAAACCTCAAGTGGCTCAGTGGTTAAGAAGTATTGCCTCACTATAGCTATCATCAAGAAGGACGCCGGGGAGGAAAGTCTTAGTACTCGGCAATGCAGCGTCAACAGTTCTGTCACTCATAGTCTATTAAGAGTGTACTGACCATACAATCGGGGTCGCAACTTTCATATGAGCCTTCCGACCAATGACACCAATGCTCCTCCGACAATCTGTGGTCGACTGCAGCCGCACACTGTGGGCTCTCGAGGAAATTATTATGCAGGACTAACCGGTGCAAGTAATTTCATAGTTGCGGTGTAGGGTCAAAGCGATTTTATCTTATACCTCGGCCTGGTCGACAATGGCAGCTTATTATTATTATTATTATAGTGGGTTGGGTTCAATGGCAGCTTATCCAACCAAGAGAAATTCACTGTCCCATATAGCTATAAGCTAAAAAATATAACGAAATACAAGATGCCCAACTATCCCAGCCAGTACTTGTCATTAAGGGCTGCAGGCAAAATAAACGACGAAATTGGCTACAAAGTCCGGAGGGCAGGGCGGGAGAAGCACAGGGACACAAGGGTGGAGCGAAGCTGGCAGGCATAGAAGCGCTTGCAATTTCCGGTTCGTAGGTACACGAGCTGGGGATGCGACGAGACCTCACTGCACCAGACTGCATCGCCGCACTCAGAAAAGTCTGGTAACGACACCAGCACGCATTGCTGTGCACAACGGGATAATAGCAGGCTAGGTATATTTGCGCAGCACGAAAACTGCATATTTCGTGTTGAAAGAGCACGCTATGACAGGTATATCCTGTCGCAGCACGGCAATGCGTGCTGCATGATTTTGGGAGAATTTTCTTGGTGAAGGAACTGGCACTGTGCCGCCTGTTGCACGTGCTCATCTCCATCCGAAAATCATAAGCATTTATTCGATGTCTACGAGTACCTATGCATAGAGAGTGGCATCATGTACAATCCGATAGCCCAAATTGCGAAGAAACTTCCTGCTGAGATGTGACCCATACGCACGACAGGTGTTGTCGAGTCGGGAGGTAGGCTACGAGACTACGACTCCGACTGACGAAATCACAATGTATAGCCTGCTGTAACGAAGCAAAAGTTGGCTGTATAGACAACAGAATGGGGCTGTACATGTGCGTCCGCGCCAATGAGCAACGTCTGTTCGGGGTTCAGTGCCGCTAGGACTCTCGTCGTGGAAGTTGCGCTATAGGCTCAAGACTGTGGGTCGTCGTAAGGACTGTAGGAGACCGACGGCTGCAGCGCCTCTTTGTACGATTCTGGCTGCGAGTATTCGTAAGACTGAGGCTTCTACTCCCTACACCGACTCCGACCACGTTACACAATTAGGAATTAGCAAGACAACTACCCCGACAAACTATAATCGACTATACTAAAACTATACTAAAAGATCAAGCTAAAGAAATAATTGTTGGTCACATTTACTAAATGAGACGGGAGCAGCCGGAGAAGATTATCTTTTTCCGACTCCGATCTAAAGGCCACTACTCCGAGACTGTAACTCACCGGCAGACAAGGTACCGTATCACACCTCAGGATGTAAGACACTGGACATAACACAAGAACACATATTAAAACTGTTGGTGCGGTTTTTCAAAGCCGCTGAAAGTGGCGAGTTAAAAAAAACTAGACCAGCACTCCCGAGAGCGCAGACCTCCGGTAAGGAAGGCTGGCGAATAAACAAAATACCAGACAGACAGACAAAGAGACTGACGGATCATCGCCAAAATTTTATCATCTGCTAACTCATAGTGGCATACTTAACAATTTATGTAAATTTCATGAACATAACTTGTCGAGATATGTTGCTAACAGAAAAACAAACCCACGGCAAAGCGAAACTTTCCTGGTGGAGGTAAATATAGCACACTACGATAGGCTAGTCCGGGAAATTTAATAACAACAAGTGGACATCGCACGTTACGACGCACTGCGGGAACTGGCGAGTCCGCAGAAATGGCACATTAAATCTTCAACTCCATTTTCTGCACCGCAAACTTCGAAGAAAAGTCAGCACACTGCAATGGCCATGAAACTGAGAAGCGCCGCACATTGCGGCCATAAAGCGCCGCGAACATGTGCGGCTCTCTAGAGAACAATTGAAAACTTCAGCCTGATTTTCTAACTTGGACGAGCGAGAGTTCCTTGCGTGGCGACAACTTTCTAGAGAACTGGCGACGGACGGCGCGGCGGTCAGGTGCGTAAAGGTATAGGTACACAGGCCTAGGTAGAAAGCGTAGGCTCGAGACTGAGTAGCATTGGAATGGACTCTTCTCGAGTAGAATTGTACAGTACTGGCACAATTATTTTCTTTTTCTATTTGATGAACGACAGATCTTGAATCGTAGAAGTAGTACCATATTGTGCCACCATTTTATGAATTTGTAGAAAAAGTTCAATAAAAAACATCATAATTATGAGAGTACTGCATGTAGGCCATGCATGTATAGTCGGGGTCTGACAATTCCTGCTCAAAAGAGACGGAGTCGGTGAAAATGAGCCATTTTGTTATGAAAAAGAGAAACGTTTTGTGGGCGAAGGAGTCGGAGTCCGACACTGGCTGGGCCTAGGAGTCGAAATTAAGACTAAGTTTGTCCATCCAACTCCGAAACGCTGATGTAGACGATAGTCTCGAGCGGTGTCGTCAGAGAGGTTGATAGCAGGCCGTCTCAAGCGTAACTAGTGTAAAATTAACACCTGAAACTCTATTCAAACCGACGAATCCAAAGCTCAGTTCTCCACACATACAACTATCATCGGATGATCTCCATCAAAAGAGCGAATCGAACACGTCTTCAATATATAGAGCAGCACAAGACCACAGAAGATTGGCTATTAAAGTGCAATAAAAACGCAGCAGCAGATCGTTCATTAGAGGAAATTGCAGGAGGTGCAGCTCTATAGCAGGCGCTCCCTGCACACCTGTCGAGCAGGGTCCCGCTCTGAAGCTCATTACACAAGGATGGATATAAAAACAAACTGACACATCGAGTAATATGCCGGTAACGTGTAGTTAGAAAGACGATGGCTTTCAGCTCCAGCAGATGGTAAAAAAGAAAACAAAGATGGAAATAAAAACAAAAGGAGAACATCGCGTAGCGTGGAAATAATACGTACCTATTTAGAAAGACTATATACCGTAGCTTACAACCCTGAGCAGATGATGAAGAGGAAACGAGAATGGAATCTCATCTAACGGAAACCCTATTGAGCCAACAAGTTTCAAGTACTTGCTTTGCGGACGATATGTAGAGAGGGTGCCGGGCCCGTATTACCAGATTGTTTTCTTATACCCTAAGAGGCTCTTGGTCAGAGGG
>LQNS02015105.1:2416042-2430974 GCA_001587735.2 Parhyale hawaiensis | reverse complement strand
TGAAACTAAAACGGACCTTTTTTTTACATCAGAGTTTAGATACCGGTATTCAGATGGTTTACTCTGAAACTAAAACGGACCTTTTTTTTACATCAGAGTTTAGATACCGGTATTCAGATGGTTTACTCTGAAACTAAAACTTAACTATTTATCACCTAGGAAACAACATAAATTTCCAAATCAGCTGACTCCAAAACTCAAATGTCACTAAATTCGTGCAGCATTTCATGGAGATGTCAAAAACGAGCAGCAACTGTTCGACAGAGCAAGAAGAGCACCACTACTTTACGCGGCGCGCAGTCCCTCCCTCCAGGAGCTGCAAGGATTAATATCCTGAGCCAGGGGCGAGGAAAGTGCTCGCAAACACAGAACGGCGCAGCAAGTGAAACTGCAAACTTTGCACACCGGCAAACACCGCAATATTGCCTTGAGTGTGCGCGCTCTCTCATTTCAGGCCTATGTACCGTGAGCATACACGGAGTGCGGTACGTGGGTCTGGAGTGTGTGATGCAGTCAGTCGACTGGGACCTCTCTTTAACTAGGCCTAGGTGCACAGCGGTACAGGCACGGTACACGGTGCGGGCAAGGTACAAGGTACTGGCACGGGATCTGGACCATGTTATCTAATCCCAGGACCCAAAAGTCGGAGTTCAATTTAATTCATCACATTCCGCAACTCTGGACTACGACAAGAGGGACCGTCACGTCTACCGGTGTAGGTAGTGCTCGGGACATTGCAATCATAGTCGTAGCTACTAGTTCATTAGCAGGGAGCCGGTATCAGGCGTCGAACACTGGAGGTCGCAGCAGGCCGAGTCGGATGAAAATAGGTCCACTTGTTTTCAAGGAGTAAAATACATTAGGGATAGAAGGAGCCGGTATCGGGCACAGGCTGGTGCCAGGAGTCGGAGTCGAAGCATGGACGCAACCCTGACGATGTATTACCAGCGAACATCTGTAGGAGTAAGGAAACCTAACGTAATTCTGCCGCCATCGCTGCACAAGTACACGGAACAACATACCGCGCTGTTCGAAAGGTCACGCGAGTGTAATATAGCTATCTGCGGGTTTTTTAGACTAGAAAAAGCTCACAGACATTACTACTACACATACTCACGTGCATGACCTTTCGAACAACTCACGAGTGACTGCGCACGTACTCGTGACTGTGTACCTACTAAAAAAAAAGAAACGCGCACATGGTACACGTAAGAAGGAACGTTAACGTGAAGACAACAGTTGGCAAGCAGAGAAATTCAAAACAATCCATCATTCTACTAGATTTTGTGAGGCGAAATACGTCTCTAGTAGATGACTCCCCATTCTCATAGGCTTGATTCTAGCACACTAGTCACCTATAAATTTGTAAGGAAATGATACATTGTGTTGGGCGCTGCACAAGCAACTCATCACTTATCACAGCACGTTCTCTCTGTGTAGGATGAAGGAAGAACAACGCGGATGCTTCTACAGAAGTCACGTGAAAAGAAGAAGTGTCGCTCGTGCAGTAAGAACAAGAGAAACATGCCATCTGGTGGTGGGAAAATAAGCGGACATAACAACAACACTAACATGAAGAAAACAAGAGGAACCTCAACAGGAGCAGCAACTGCAAAAACAGCAACCGGAAGAGCATTAGAAAGCGGCTCCAGACGAGCCTCCTCCATCGGCCTTCTCCCTCGGCAGTCTGTTGCTGCGGTGCACCTGCAGCAACGCTGGCAGTGCAAAGTGCGGGTAACCAACACTTCTCGTGTAAGGGAAACAGCGATAGGTACATCGCATAATTGTGCTGTCCCATGATAGGTTAGACTCTCTTGGCACCAGGAGGCATCCGACTCTTGTACAGGTTCCTCTACCACTCTTGGTATTCTGACCCCGACTCTTTAAATATCCGGCGATTTTTTTTTTACAGATTCAGCGCACCGAACAACCTCCGACTCAGTGACAGTCGCTATTTTTATAGCTATTTATATTAGGACACTGCTTCTGGTCACTCACTCGATGATGAAATTGCTTACAAGTATAACTAAAAACAGAAGAGAGGCACGTGAAAAGTTTCAAGCATCAGCCAAACAAAAATGGATGAGAAATTTTAAAGATTCATTTTTCAACTTAATTAGAATCTCAAGCTTTGGCAGGAATACTTACAAAAGGTCGTAAAAAAGACAATCATAGGTTCGACCATGCATCAGCGCTTCTTATATATAGCTAATATACGGTGTATATATATATATAAATATCTGCAACTATGCTTTAACTTTTCATAAGCCTTTCGTAAGTACGGTATGGATCAAACTCTATACACGGTGTCACTTCAAAAAAAAAAAAGGAATTTTGCAAGGCACTAGTAAATTCCACTGCACATACCTTGTTACACAGAACTACAGCCCGCATCATTATACTTGCAGTACAACACCATGCGGGCCGTAAAAGAACACAAATTAAGAGGTAGAAAAGCAGCGGGCATTGGCGTAATCATGGACGGATGCAAGACTTAAGCGTTGAATAGCAGCAAAATTATACCGTAAGGCCTTTACTTTTTACCAGGACAGAAGGCTGAGTGTTTTCAAACTTCCCTTTTAGAACACCTGCCATGAGAACAACACAAGGCTGGCACCTACCCACAGAAGAATAAATAAATCGATGTTAGCATACGTTATCCTTTACGGTACTACTGACAGCATCATCACTGACAACATCGTCTGAAATCAAAAGACTTCTGTCAGTTAAAATCTGCCGGTACCTATAGCCTATTTAGCAGCTGTGCTACTTATACCTATAAAACATCGGTATTTCTGCAGGAACGGATAGAAATTCAAGCGACCACTACAGAACAAGAACTATACTAATTATTATTTCAGAATAGACCCTACTGTACAGCAGCTGCCACTTATGAACAAGCGTTACAACAGCTGCCTGTTAAGAATAAGATTTACAGTAACTTCCACCTCCTGACACCTGTATTAGACACTCAAGACAAGATGGGCAAACTTAAATATAATTTCAATAAAAGTACTTCTAATCTTTTCCAATGGCTATAATTGCGCAAAATTTGTAACCCAACAATTATTATTCAACAAAAAACACAGATTTGTCATATTATCACAATTCTTTTGAATCTAAAAATATAAAAGTTGCTGTTTTGATGAGTAACTAATTTAAACTTAAGAACAAGATTTACAGTAACTGCCACTAAAGAAAAAGATTTACAGAAACGGCCAATTTCAAAACAAGCTATACAGCAGCTCTGTCCAAACAAAACTTACAGCAGATCTACAGCAGCTGTCAGTTACTGCAATATATACAGCAGCTGTCACTCAGAAACAAGATTTACAGCAACTGTGGTCAGTCACGGAACTCGGACAGGCGGCAGTGCTCCATTAGCAGGAGGTTTGGAGCGGACACAATAACGCAGCGGCCCAACAAACCATTGGACATATGACGGCAACAGGAGCGCCATCTGCAGGCCGCAGAGACGGTTGAGCGACAGCTGGTGTCGGTCTCTGCGACCGTGTTACGGTGAGCGGTCCGTGGGGTCCCAGGTGCAGACTCTACAGTGTCCCAGGTAGGGACGCAGAAAAAAATGTCATAGCTTGGGGACAGCTATAATAATTTTGCAAATTGATTGGATTTTTAGGGAAGCCTACCTTGATAACTGTACGTGCAGCAGACACGCAGACACTCACACTTTCGCCTACACGAGCTAATTGCAGCTAATTACTTAAAGTTTCACTGGTTGAATCTTTTCAACAATTAGGATTGGTCAAGGATGCAGATTGCGGTAAAGAAAAATCCTGGCCGCCACTACAGCAAATTAACCCTCTTCAACCATTCAGTAGTACCGAAGTGTGTCAACAAGCAGAAAAGCCTTGCAGAGTATCGGAATCGGCCATTTTTGGTGGCAAGGAGTCGGAGTCGCACGTGATACATCCGACTCCGCGACCCTGCTGGCAATGCACGCTACCTGTTGACCTCCGAAGGGACGCTGGCTCTTCACAAACAAGGATATTGCGCACGCACGCGACCGAGCAGCCATCCTGAGCTGCCTGTGCAGCGGCGGGACAAGGAGTCCTCTGTGTCTGGCAATGTGGCCTCCGCTGCAGACTTGCCAGCATACAGTGGTAATTCATCCCTTCACTGCATGCAGACTTGCCATAAAATACTCGCAGTTGACTCTTTCACAGCAGACGTGACGTAATACTACGGTAATTTGTTCCTGCACTACTGACTTGTTACTTGTGTAAGTGCATTGGTAATTATCTGGGAATGGGACAGTTGGTCCGTCTACTGCCAGCAATCTAGTCTGATATCACTAGAGTAATAAAGCCGGAAGGTCCGACCAACCTATACCTAACACTCCTTCGACAAGCAGGTATCCGACTCCAACTTCATGCACTCGAGAACCTCCCAAGAGTGAAAATTAGCTCTCAGTGAGAGTAACTATAGCTATCTACCTAATATTTTTATTCAGATGCCGACTCCTAGGATCGGCAGGTATCTGACTTCAACTCCATTAACCCAAACGCACAATCTGTTACCCTACTTGTCCTCGAATTCAATTGGGAGCTAGGGACAGGACCCATGACAGTCGGCGTACAAGGGGCTGACACTTGATAGGTTGAGAGTTTAGGTGACGTTTGTGAAAAATCTCACAGAGAAGAAAAGGTTAGCTTTGTAAACGCATCATTTTGAAAATATTCAAAATAGTGCGTCCCGTCGTAGGTATAGCACTAGCTACTTGAAATGTCCTTTCACGAAGACCGATGGTCCTTATCTAGGTAACGGGTCACCATGCAGCAAAGTTTTCGTTGGAATAGGCCTAATAGCATGAGAAAGTTACGAATGAGCCCGTAGTTCGACACAGAGCTCAGCCGTATAGCCTACTAATTGCACAAGGCATCTTAACTCTGAAGCGCCCAAATTATACAATACGGTACCCCTTTTCATAGGAAGAGAACTATTTGTAGCGTTCACTTGAGAGCACTGGAGGCATCAAGGAGGTTAATTAAAAAGACATATATAATAAACAGCTAAGCTGCGCAGCCAAGTAGTCGGACGCGCAACGAAGAACATGGTGCACAGTGCCACATGAATACGACCCCTATTTACTATTCTTGCAATCGAGGTCAAGCTGTAATGGTCAAATCGAAAGAATAGTCGAGGATTTCCAATACTCGTAGGAGTAACTAACATTACAATCTTTATGCATAGATTAGAAGATCCACGCACATTTTATTACAGTATTTGAACAAGGTGGCAGGCTGCTACAGGAGTTCTAAGGCTGTTAATTAGTACAAGAGTTCTACGGCTGTTACTTACTACAAGGGTTCATTGTCCCAGCGCATACCTACGAGGAAACACTATTGCAGCGAGGTAAACACCAGCCTGGTGCAGATAGGGTTAATAATATTACGAAACATGCGCATCACAGACACAGTGGGGGGAGTGACAGGAAGCACCGGAAGAGGGTGTAGGTACGTACGCAGACCCGTACAGAAGGGCGCGCTGCAAATGACTATAGGAGCACGTGACACGCCGCTACACAATAGAAGAAAGTGAGCGCAGCATGCCGCCTTCCCTTCATTATGCTCGGTCGCTACAAATGTTATACGGTGGGATACCATTGAGCCGAATCAGAAAGTGATCAGAGCTATTTTTTGTAGTGTTGAATGTCGTTTGAAAATGGGGTGGGTGGGATGAAAGTGAGCCACAGAGTCTTCCTTCCTGCGGTGTGGTAGCACTAAATGAGTTACAAAGTTGACGTGTGCGGGGTGTACAGAGAAATCTTTCTGCCGTCAAGTTCATATTACCTATAAAGAGGAAACTCTGAACAGGAATTTAATCAGACTTGCCTTTTGAGAAGCAAATACAAACTTATAAGGAATAGAGGAAGCTGTGACGCTTAGCACTGTGTGAATCGAGAGTTGTGCTGAGGGTTTCTAGTCTCAGTTTTGACTATAACAAAAACTATAACACCCGGCGGTGGTCACTCAAGTTTTAAAGAATGATGCGGTGCACTCAGCATTACTAATCTCCATAGAACCGAGACAAGAAGGAAAAACTAAGAGCATGAGCTGTATAACAATATTATATTTTCACATAGCCCTACTTTGGTAATAAACCAGAGCGTGCAAAATGCATTGAGAATATTTATAAAATGCATTTATTTAGCGCATGTACCTACTCCTTTTGAATTTATCAAAGACCTTAACACTACCGTCAAATGCAAAAAAGATATCTCCTACAGAAAGAGCAGTAATTGACAGTTGGCAATATGGAGTAGACAGTGATGCTTGGCAGACGAAACTAGTTTCATACTAGCAAGGACCTACCGTTAACGGTTTGCATAATAAGATGGTATCACAATATTAAAAAAACTGGAAGCACGAATTTAAAAGTTACACTTCACAAGATACGCACACACAACTTTTAACGGAACCTGACTTTACCCGACCAAGTCGACGGTATCAAGCCCATCCTCACAAAAAAAAACCGGTATCGGCGCTACCGGGCCCGGTTACCGGCCTGTAGCGGCACCGGTTGCCCGAGTAACGGGTCCGTAGGCTGCACGCCCCCTCCCCCAGTCCCCCTCGACCTCTACATCGGTCAAGTTTTTCTCTGCACTGACCAGGGACGGCACAGACGCGGCGTGTGGCACGCGCCACGACAGCGGTAGGTCCGGCGAGTGTCTACACACTTTCTCAACGCCTTACCTAACGCTGCGCCTTGTGCAATTTTTGGCACTTGCGGCGGTCACGGTATAGTAGTGTGTGGCCTATATCAAAGTGTTGGGTTACGTGCATTATATACTGAGATCAATTGTGTTCCATCAGCTTTCATTATTATTTTTTACAGATGAATCTTACTTAGTCCTGTAGCTCAGAAATTGTGCGCTCTACGCAACAAAACAAAAAAATAGCTACTCAAGGAAATAAGGCTTACAAAAAACCTAAATTTTCAAAGAAATAACATGCATACAGCTAGCGTGAAGCGATTAAGAAAAGGTTAGGATAGGTGCAGCTACAATAGATGTCCAATCTAACTTATCAGGAACACAAGACACAAATATTATACCAGAATTTCATGCAGGCCGTACACTCGACCGGTACCCTCCTGTCTGTAAGAAATTAAGAATATCGTGCAATGCACAGGGAACTGCAGTAGTAGTTCCCTAGTTCTAGCTTAGCTACAGCTGACCTAATAGTTCTAGCAGAACAACCAAAGTAAATGGCGGGAGGAAACTTAAAATAATATTTTAATAAAGAAACGTGGAGGAGAATGCATGGGTACGAGCATTAACCCGTTAACATTTTTTTATAATCATTTCAATTTAGTAGGAATAACCTACAAACAATAGACGACGGCCTTAGGATATGCTAGGGTTGGTTAGTTCGTAAAGGAACTAAGCGCGTAGGTAGAGTTGAATAATACTGAGGTTCCACGGGGAACGAAAAAAATTTTCACACACGCCAAAGGCAAAATTTTCCAGCCTAGGGCATTGCCCGCGACCCAAAGGCAGGAAAAACAGAAGGGACCTGTGGGACGTCACAAAACCAAGGGTCCCATAAGTGGGAACAGCAAAGCAAACAGGGAAACAGAAGAGCAGCAAAGAGCGAATGTCAACAGGAATAGAATACCAACGCACGGCGAAAGGTCGATGCCGTTAACACTGGGTACGCCGTCCGCGCTGGACTTCAGTGCATGAAGCAACGGCGCTATTTTGAAACATGGTATTTGGGGTGTAGAATGAGAAGTTTGCACTCCTATAGCACTCAAGTATTGCAACAAAACGTTCCATATGCAAAATCTGTTACCACCAAATCACCCAACCAACCACATGAGGCATGCAAAAGTCATTAGCCTACTCATGGGCCGGTCCAGTCCTACACACGCGGAATTCCCTACAGCTCTAAGCGAGTCCAAGTCAGATGTAGCTACTCAGTAAGTTATCCAATCGCTGATTTGCTGGAACAAGTCCAATAAAAATACCAAGTTCGCGGCCAGAGGTGGATGGGATCCAAACCACAACTAAATTTCACTGCCTAAAGAAAGCCTATAATTTGTCAGCCTAGCCCTATCCTGCACACTGTGTGTAAGTAGTCAATTCAAATGCACTACACATTCGTAAATTTGGACGTACTCTCAAAATCTAAAAGAAACACTGATACAGTATGACTCACATTTAGGCTTGTAAGGTCTAAAAGGTGTAGCCAACGTGGCGGTCGCTCGAGCGGCTCTGGGTACATAAAAAGTTGCGTAAGAGCCAAAGGGGTACAGCGGATCGATGCACCAGCTTCACTGAAGCCAACGGAAAACCATAAAAAACCTATAAATGTTCTTGAGGGCGCATGAGTGTACAGTAAGACAAGTTTTTTTTTTTAAATTCTGGATTTACTGAATAACTGCAATCACTGATCCTGTAGTTTAACAAAGAACTAGTTTTTTTTAACGTTGTTATTCAACTCGAAAATAGCTTAGACAAGTAGCTATACAGTATATTGGGAACAACATCCTTCACAGCTTCGACTCCCAACGCCCTTACAGGCAGCTTTGTTCTATCATTTCTCATTCCCAATAGAACTTAACGTCTCAGAACCCTGACCAAACTGCTGCAACTGATCATATCTGCAGTCATTCCGCTTTTTACCTATTTAATTTTTGGATATCGGCATTAGCTCAAGAAGGGAGACAGCATCAGCCTCCCCCTCCTCCTGGGAATGGGTTCTTCGGTTCGTTTACAGCCAGTAATATAATTATTATATTCCTAGTTTAAGCCTCCCGACCCAGAGTACACTGTCATCCAAAGAGAGGAACAAAGAAGAGACAAAGTATGTCAAGAGAAACGTGGAACCCATGCGCGAGTCAACGCGCATGGGAACAGCAAGTCGGGAAAGAACAGGAAGAACAGATTATTATTATTATTATTATTATTATTATTATTATTAGATTCAGTGTTTTACCACCCTAGACAAAGCGAGGCAATTGAAGAGTGACGCGCAACTGAAAAAAATATAACGCTTTTTATCAGTAGGAATATTTTATCTCGGCATTCTTACCGGAAAAATTCAGTTAGCTCAGCGCGCTACCACTGGTGGGAAAAAAGCGCAAAGGATAGAAAAAGATACTCGTGTGGACGGCCCCATTAATTCGAGGCCTACTATACTAGAGAGAGTAGTGGAGTCTCACGGACTAGGTCGGCTATCTCGATCGACAGCCCACCTCGAGGAACAGAAAGGGAATATAGAGAACTTACCCAGCTTTACAAAACTAACCTCGTCAGCAGGAACTGCGGCAATTTGCAACATCTGCGGGAAATGCACTCGGGACTCTTGGGTGCGGAAGAACACAATAAAGCATGAGCAAGGAGTATGAAATCGGGAAGGATGCAAAGTGAGCACGAAAGACAGAGGCCCCAAAGGCCTAACTAATGGCTAAGGTAAACTACACACAGTATATCTAATTTATCGTACTCAAATTTCTTAAGTCCGCCTGTCTGACTGCACGTTACGCCTTCGGTATCACAAAGAGGAACTTGATATTGTGAAAAATTCAAGGATTTAGTTCGTACACATACGCTCTCAACACGGGAAAATTTCTTGGACATGCTGAGATTGAGAACACGATATAAACAGACCCTCGGAGAAATTGTTTCCGTGTAATTTCCACGGGTCCTGCCCGTCAATATGGATATTGTGGCCCGCCCTCGTGCAGCGACTTCATTACCTGAACAGAGCCAGTAATTTACCACAAGACGCCGCCTTCCAAATTCTCTGAAGCAAGTGGAAGCTCAGGCACACTCGCATTAATTAACGAAATCTGACTAAATCTGCGCCATAAAAGCACATTGTGTGCAACCGTACGTGGGCCGCAAGCAGGTATTCAAGGTTGTGCATTTGCAAGCATTCCTACGCATCATACGAGCAGGTTGCACTTATACCTACACGCAATCACAAGTAAATACCTCCGCTAAATCGTCCCATTTTAAGTTGCCGATACTTCTAATTGATTCTAAATTTGGCTACGGTACTTCTAAGAACTCTGAATTCAGATGACAACGACAAGCTTATTTGTTCAGGATTCGCGCACAGCTCCAGACTTTGTATGGACGCCACCGAGACAAGTTAGGGGACTCAGCTGTACAAAAATATTTAAAGATCTATTATTAATGCACAAACGAAACTACCTTTTCGCTTTATGTTCAAAATTTTGATAAATTGGAAGTGTGAAGAAGAAGGGGAGGACAAGCCATCACCGAGAGCCTATTTTAAAAATTTATCGTTCTTCTCCTGCCCTGTCGCTGCTCGAAACTAATAAATCAAAAATGCAGTGCAAGTACTGTCTGTACGTCCCGTCAGTCTCACGCTGTTAAGTGAACGCGGGGCAACTTTACTTTTCCATAGCTAAAAGCAGTACCTACTTAGCCTATAGTAATAATACTGATGATAGAAATATTAATATAAGATGTAAGGCTTCATTAAGTATATGCTTCAGCAGGTATACACTCCTAGAGAAGATGACATATCGCGCGCAGAGGGTTCGTCACACCGGGAGTCGTTGGTATGCAGACAGCAAACGTGTTAGGATAGGTACGGTACATAGTAATTGACGTCTTCATGTTCGCTCAAGCTCTAACTTTATTGTTATTATCGTCCTGGGAGAAAGCGTCTCATCCGCATTATCAGGCATGACCTAAAGAGGGAGAGAAAATGTATGTAGTATAATCGAAAGAAATTTGGAACCCATGCACAAGTCAATGCGCATGGGAGCAGCACGTCGAAAAAGAAGAGGAAGTAGCTACCTACAGAACAAGGCGTCATCAGTAGCCAGTAGGAGTATGAACATAGAAAGAAACAAAGCGAGCACGAAAGACAGACGTCTCGAAAGCCTAGCTAATGAGTAAGGTTACCTATACAATCCACCTGGGGGCGCTGCTCCCCATAACATATGATGGAAGAACCCAGCTAATCTAACCCTATGGCCCATCCTGTACCCCCTGAAACGTCTCAAGTACGCATTAAGAAGAGCAAACACCCTATAATTATACCTACCAAAATTAAAATTGCGCAGCATTTCCGCCCCAATTGCTCACCTCCAATCCAAAAAATTAAATACGATGACGCCGGCCCAATGTGGCGGCCGCAGGTCCAAAGAGCAGAAGATGGCACTCATGACACTAGGGAGTGCCATGAGATGCGGGTGCACATTAGCTCTTCATCATCCTCAACATCGGGAACAGTAAAATGCCGCCGTGCGTGGCTTGGAATTGCACTCTCTAATCACAGCACTTGCACATATACCGTATTTTGTACACAAAGCACAACATATCACCTCATGATTATTATTTTCTCGTGATTAGTATATTAGTAAATCCAGGAAAAAACACTCATATCTATGATATATATATATAGGTAGATAAGATTAGATAAGACAGAACATTTTCCTTTGATGACAACAACTTATCATTAGTCAAGGAGCACTGATAATTTACATAAATAGACTACAATTACTAATAAATATACACGGTAACTCACATACAGAATAAGTAGCCTATTCTATCCACCAAATGAAAGAATTTATTTTTAGTTCGAGAATTCTGACATAGACACCTATGATGAAATAAATTCACTGTTCAAAGCACAAACTTATTACTATCACGCATTGGCCTCTACAAAATTTTCTAAAAGGAAAAATATTTTCTTATCATTATTTGTGAGCCAGAAGCTTCTTTGAATCTTGTACTTAGTGAGGGATGAATGAGCAACGTACACCTATGGGGAAAAACATTGCGTTCTTAAATGCTTTACCCTAATATTTTGGGTCTCAATTTCCATTTCACCTCATTATAGTCCTTCATAAAGACCTCTCTCCAAAGAAGCATGTAGCATCGAAAGTAAAAAAAAAAAATTCCTATGCATTGACCCCCCCAAATAGCACATTAGCCTATTTAAAGAGAGGATAATGGAGAAACGTATAGCATGTAGCTACCTATAACAGAGGGAGCCCAGGGAGTAATAATAATTATTTTTGCTCCCTGGAGGGAACCTACGCACGGAGGTGTGCTCACATCCTTGATTGCCGCGCAAGGGTACAACAACTAAAAAAAAAAAAAAGAAAAAAAAACGAGGAACAAGACAAAAACATCATGAGTAGGAGTGCCTAGCTATACGAAAATTAAATATTAGGAGGCTGCAAAATGAGCGCAAAGAAAAATGATCATATAGTTTCAGTTATCTCTACATTTAAATGATTTAGTACATCTCGATATTAAAATTTCTGCAATTATTAGCGATCAATTTGCGGCATTGTTGAAATAAATCATACGCGACTGCAAAATGCTACGGTCTTAGATCATTCAAGGTGATTCAACTTCTGATAGCTATTGCGTTTCAATTTTTTTCAAACGGCAACTATTATTCTCAAATTCCGAAACTCACTAGTACTGAATTCCCTCACTTTAATTGCAATTACACAATAAAAAAGTCACGTAAACTTCTATTAAATCTAATTAAATGTCATCACTGCCCATCAATACTATTCAATTAACCGTAATTAAATATCAACAACTTGATACAACCTTCAATTATACCTAATCAAACGTCATGTGTGGAGCGAACAGCGAAAATTAAACAACGGGCACGGGTTTATTTAAGTTTAGACACATCAAGTACTGATCTTTCATAAATACTGTGCTGTATAGCCTAAGTCCGACCAATGTTACCTAGCGAAGAAAATGCAAAGAAACTTCCAGTGGAAGATATGCTTGAGGTTGACGACTCCTAAAGCCCGTGCACAAGCAGCTTTTAATTAATTCAAATCCACTCGAGAAGTTTATTCTATATAAGTAGGTATGCATTTTGTCAGCGAACATCTGTCGACAAACATAGGTACATATTTCTTGTTCTTGGTGATAGTTCACTCGCTGCACGACTGAACTTTGAAGACTGCTAGCACATTATTAAAATCGCCTAATCCACACCTAAATTACTTAATACACATATAAAATGCACAGAAATTCCAGTCGGGAGAAATTCTTTAGGAAGAGTTTTAAGCTTCCGAGGAATGTAAGGTGGGGACCGAAACACACACCAGGTTACGCAGGGGGCCGACTTGATCTCAGACACGAGAAGCCACACAACCTCTCCCAGCAACTGCTCAATCAACACTGGAGAATCGAAAACATTAAACTCGAAGGTTTTCTTCAGACTCAAAGTGTGGGGGCAACCGCGTCGACTTGAGGATCGGGGGCCCCAAACAACGGGAGTAACGTGACCTCAGATGCAGAAGGTAACCCGGTTATTGATATCAACATGGAGCACGCAGATGCTGCAGTATAGACCCAGGATTACCTGTTAATAGAATTAATAGACCCCCGATACATTACAGCGAACCTCAAATATATACACAATTGCTAGGGTTGGACCCAAAACAGCATAGAGTAAACTGGTTTAGGGTACAATGGATAGGGTACCAGCACTCGTCTAAATGGTGCCTTTATAGGTTAGCCTACAATAGGTTACGAAAGGCAACGTACGGTCACTCATACAATCACAGTATCGGCTTCATGATTTAAATGCACCAATGTTGAAACGAAACCTTCTGGGATAAAGATAAAGAAAAGGTTAACTTTACCACAGACCCTAAGTGGTAGTTACTTTACAAGCCAAGCTCCATGCTCAGATAAGTTTTCGCTACCGGTACGTCCACAGGAGCGCACAGTTGCAGGTAACCACCCGTTTCCAGCGCTAAGGTGAAGTCGTCTCAATCGCACTTCCCAGCAGGCGGAAACCCGCATGCACTGGTCTGTGCGGCAGGTAAATGCCCACTGGAGCACGGAGGAGTGTACGGCTGAAGTCGACCACAGAGTGTCCGGGATATGGCAGAAAAGCTGACGCTAGTCGCGCTACAATCTCGAGCATCAATATATTCACCTCCCTGACAAGGATGTGAACCTCAGACCACGAGCGCAGCCATGACTACTAAGACAACAAGGCCGCACGTGTAGGCGGAGCTTATCGAGTAACGTCAAAATATTAGGGGCATGGCTTGGCAACCTATTTGTGGCTGGAACCAGCTGTTTTATGCGGCACTCAAGCATGAGGACTTAGTACAGCTTGCAGATTTGCAGCAGAGCGGTCTCGGTCACGGACGAGACAGTACAGAAATAAAGGCATGACTATTTCACTCAGCAATGTACTCTGGTGACCTTGACAGTTGACACAGCTGCTTATGTACTCTGCCACCAACAGCGATACGCAGCTGTTCGCAAGCCCTGCCGAAAACAGGGCTTACGAAGCAGTAGCTTATACAGTGCCGGAGTCAGGGTATCGGCTCCTCTCTGAGAATGAGCCTGTTGGTCCATCTACAGCCAGCTATTTTTAATCCAGTTTCCTCTCGCGTCGCAGGACATGGCGATGACGTCACTTCTCCACCGTAATCGAGAGCAGAGCTACTGAGCGTATTATCCACGGTAGGTAGGGTAATTACCCAATAGCCGAACTAACCCTATTTTCGAACAAACAGTTATTTGATAGGCTTAATACACAAACCTATCATATAATTGCGGTTTGTTCGGAAATAGGATTAGTTCGGCTATTGGGTAACCTAGCGGTACGTACAGTCGCAACCGAATACAGAAAACTTTGTGACCGGGACCACACTACTATACAGTCGCAAGCCCAAGTTATGAGCTCACGTTCAGCTCGAGTGTCATCCCGATTACCCTGGGGAAGTGGGTACCCCAAGATACCCTGAAAAAGGCACAAGCTACGTGACGCGCAAGTTGGACATTCACTCGCAGCTAAATTGAGCGAGCGTTTGCCTGGTGAGGCCCGACATGTCGCGAGCCTGCGCAGAACGGTCGCTTGTTAGCAGCAAAATCAACTAATTCGGACGGGCAGCAGCCATTGCATCGCTTTGTGCGTCTGTCTCTACC
>LQNS02015105.1:2383164-2397716 GCA_001587735.2 Parhyale hawaiensis | reverse complement strand
CAGTATAACTCAAAAAGTTATGAACGGATCTTCAAGAAAATTGCACAAGCTATTATTACTATCAAAAGGCACAAATGATCAGATTTTGGAGTTTATACAAAGAAAATTATGGTTTCAGAGTCAAATTGAATTTTTTGTGACCGTTGCCTTGCCTCACTTGGCGGAGGTATGCGCTCTCAGAGTGCTCTAGTTAGTACCGTACAAGAGTTCTACGGCTGTTATTTACTACAAGGGTTCATTGTTCCAGCGTATACCTACGAGGAAACGACGTTTTTGCGGCGAGGTAACACCAGCCTGGTGCAGATAGGGTTAATAATATTACGAAACATGCGCATCACAGACACAGTGGGGGGAGTGACAGGAAGCACCGGAAGAGGGTGTAGGTACGTACGCAGAGCCGCACAGAAGGGCGCGCTGCAAATGACTGTAGGAGCACGTGACACGCCGCTACACAATAGAAGAAAGTGAGTGCAGCATGCCGCCTTCCCTCCATTATGCTCGGTCGCTACAAATGTTATACGGTGGGATACCATTGAGCCGAGTCAGAAAGTGATCAGTGCTATTTTTGTAGTGTTGAATGTCGTTTGAAAATGGGGTGGGTGGGATGAAAGTGAGCCACGGAGTCTTCCTTCCTGCGGTGTGGTAGCACTAAATGAGTTACAAATATGACGTGTGCGGGGCGTAGGTACAGAGAAATCTTTCCGCCGTCAAGTTCATATTACCCTTAAAGAGGAAACTCTGAACAGGAATTTAATCAGAATTGCCTTTTGAGAAGCAAATACAAACTTATAAGGAATAGTGGAAGCTGTGACGCTGAGCACTGTGTGAATCGAGAGTTGTCCTGAGGGTTTCTAGTCTCAGTTTTGACTATAACAAAAACTATAACACCCGGCGGTGGTCACTCAAGTTTTAAAGAATGATGCGGTGCACTCAGCATTGCTAATCTCCACAGAACCGAGACAAGGAAGGAAAAACTAAGAGCATGAGTTGCATAACAATATTATATCTTCACATAGCCCTACTTTGGTAATAAACCAGAGCGTGTAAAATTCATTGAGAATATTTGTAAAATGCATTTATTTAGCGCATGTACCTACTCCTTTTGAATTTACCAAAGACCTTAACACTACCGTCAAATGCAAAAAAGATATCTCCTACAGGAAGAGCAGTACTTGACAGTTGGCAATATGGAGTAGACAGTGATGCTTGGCAGACGAAACTAGTTTCATACTAGCAAGGACCTGCCGTTAACGGTTTGCATAATAAGATGGTATCACAATATTAAAAAAAAACCTGGAAGCACGAATTTAAAAGTTACACTTCACAAGATACGCTCACACAACTTTAACGGGACCTGAATTTAACCGGCCAATACGACGGTATCAAGCCCATCCTCACAAAAAACCGGTATCGGCGCTACCGGGCCCGGTTACCGGCCTGTAGCGGCACCGGTTGCCCGAGTAACGGGTCCGTAGGCTGCCCCCCCCCCGGTCCCCTCGACCTCTACATCGGTCAAGTTTTTCTCTGCACTGACCACGGACGGCACAGACGCGGCGTGTGGCACGCGCCACGGCAGCGGTATAGGTACGGCGAGTGGCTACACACTTGCTCAACGTCTTACCTAACGCTGCGCCTTGTGCAATTTTTGGCCCTTGTGGCGGTCACGGTAGAGTAGTTTGTGTGGCCTACATCAAAGTGTTGGGTTACCTTTGGTTTGATTAGGACAGGTTAGTCAGCTCTTCGACGCCAAGTGTAGACACATGGCTAGGTACATTATATACTGAGATCAATTGTGTTCCAACAAGTTTTATCACTATTATTTTTTACAGTTGAATCTTACTTTGTCGTGTAGCTGAGAAATTGAACGCTCTACGTAACAAAAAACAATAGCTACTCATGAGAGTAACGCTTACGAAAAAACCTAAATTTTCAAAGAACTAACATGCATACAGCTAGCGTGAAGCGATTAAGAAACGGTTAGGCTAGGTGCAGCTACAATAGATGTCCTATCTAACTTATCAGGAACACAAGACATAAATATGACACCAGAATTTCATGCAGGCCGTACACTCGACCGGTACCCTCCTGTCTGTAAGAAATCAAGAATATCGTGCAATGCACAGGGAAACTGCAGTTGTAGCCTGTAGGTCCCTAGTTATAGCTCAGCTACAGCTGACCTGAACAGTTCTTGCAGAACAACAAAAGCAAATGGCGGTAGGAAATTTAAAATAACATTTTAATAAAGAAACGTGGAGGAGAATCCATGAGTACTAGCATTAGCCCGTTAACATTTTTTTTAATCGTTTCAATTTAGTAGGAATAACCAACAAACAATAGAACAACGGCCTTAGGATACGCTAGGGTTGGTTAGTTCGTAAACGAATTAAGCGCGTAGGTAGAGTTGAATAATACTGACGTTCCACGGGGAACGAAAAAAATTTTCACACACGCCAAAGGCCAAAATTCCCAGCCTACGGCATTGCCCGCGACCGAAAGGTGAGAAAAACAGAAGGGACCTGCGGGACGTCACAAAACCAAGGGTCCCATCAATGGGAACAGCAAAGGAAACAGGGAAACGGAAGAGCAGCATAGAGCGAATTTCAACAGGAATACCAACGCACAGTGAAAGCTCGACACCGTTAGCACTGGGTACACCGTCCGCGCTGGACTTCAGAGCATGAAGCAATGGTGCTACATATTTTGAAACATGGTATTTGGCGTGGTAGAATGAGAAGTTTGCACTGCTGTGGCTATAGCACTCAAGTGTTGCAACAAAACGTGCCATATGCAGAATCTGTTTCAACCAAATAACCGAACCAAATGAGGCATGCAATAGTCATAACTCATGGGCCGGATCCAGTCCTATACGCATGCGGAATTTGCTTCAGCTCTATGCGAGTCCAAGTCAGATGTACCTAGCTACTCAGTAAGTTATCCAATCGCTCATGTGCTGAAACCAGTCCAATAAAAATACCCAGTTCGCAGCCAGAGGTGGATAGGATACAAACGACAACTAAATTTCATGGCCTAAAGAAAGCCTATGATTTGTCAGCCCCAAACAGCCACTATCCATCACACTGCTGTGCGTAAGCAGTCAATTCAAATGCACTACACATCCATAAATTTGGACGTGCTCTCAAAATATAAAAGAAACACTGATACAGTATGACTCACATTCAGGCTGTTAAGGTCTAAACCGCGTAGCCAACGTGGCGGTCGCTCGAGCGGCTCTGGATAGCCTACACAAAAAGTTGCGTAAGAGCCAAAGGGGTACAGCGGATCGATGCACCAGCTTTACTGAAGCCAGCGGGAAACCGTAAAAAACCTATAAATGTTCTTGAGGGCGCATGAGTATCCAGTAAGACATGTTTTCAAAAATTATGGATTTACTGGATAACTGAAATCACGATCTTGTAGTTTAACAAAGAACGTCTTGTATTTTTTTCAACGTTGTTATTCAACTGGAAAATCGTCTGGACAAGTAGCTATATATTGAGAACAACATCCTTTACACATCCTTCGTACACATACGCTCTCAAAACGGGAAAATTTCTTGGACATGCTGAGATTGAGAACACAATATAAACAGACCCTCGAAGAAAATGTTTCCATGTAATATCCACGAGTCCTGCCCGTCAATATGGATATTGTGACCCACCCTCGTGCGGCGACTTCATTACCTAAACAGAGCCAGTAATTTACGACAAGACGTACGCCGCCTTCCAAATTCTCTGAAGCAAGTCGAAACTCAGGCACACACGGCATTAATTACCGAAATCTGACTAAATCTGTGCCACAAAAGCACATTGTGTGCAACCATACGTGGGCAGCAAGCAGGTATTCAAGGTTGTGCATTTGCAGGCATTCCTACGCATCATACGAGCGGGGTGCACTTATACCTACACGCAATCAGGTAAACACCTGCGCTAAATAGTCCGATTTTAAGTTGCCGATAGGTACTACTAATTCATTCCTAATTTGGCTACCGTAGGTACTTCTAAGAACTCTGAATTCAGATGACAACGACAAGCTTATTTGTTCAGGATTCGCGCACAGCTCCAGACTTTGTATGGATGGACGCCACCGACACAAATTAGGGGACTCAGCTGTATAAAAATATTTAAAGATCTATTATTATTCGTCTTACAATGAATGCACTAACGAAACTACCTTTTCGCTTCATGTTCAAAATTTTGAAAACTTGGAAGTGTGAAGAAGAAGGGGAGGACAAGCCATCACCGAGAGCCTATTTTAAGAATTTATCGTTCTTCTCTTGCCCTGTCGCTGCTCGAAACTAATAAAAAATGCAGTCTAAACACTGTCGGTACCTCCCGCCAGTCTCACGCTCTTGAGTAAACGCGGGGCAACTTTACTTATCCATAGCTAAAAATAGTACCTAGCCTAGTAATAATACTGATGATAGAAATATTAATATTAGATGTAAGGCTTCATTGAGTATATGCTTCAGCAGGTAGCTATACACTCGCAGAGAAGATGACATATCGTGCGCACAGGGTGCGTCACTCCGGGAGTCGTTGGTATGCAAACAGCAATCGTGTTAGGATAGGCACGGTACATAGCAATTCACGTTTTCATGTTCTCTCAAGCTCTAACTTTATTGTGATCATCGTCCTGGGAGAAAGCGTCTCATCCGCAATATAAGGCATGATTTAAAGAGGGGGAGAAAATGTGTGTAATATAATCGAAAAAAATTTGGAACCCATGCACAAGTCAATGCGCATGGGTCGAAAAAGAAGCACGTCGAAAAAGAAGAGGAAGTACCTACAGAACAAGGTATCATCAGTAGCCAGTAGGAGTATGAACAAGGAAAGAAGCAAAGCGAGCACGAAAGACAGACGCCTCGAAAGCCTAGCTAATGACTAAGGTTACCTATACAATCCACCTGGGGACGCTGCTCCCCATAACATAGGATGGGCGAACCTAAATAATCTAACCCTATGGCCCACCCTATATACCCCCTGAAGGGTCTCAAGTACGCATTACGAAGAGCCAACACCTTATAATTATACCTACCAAAATTAAAATTGCGCAGCATTTCCGCCCCAACAGCTCACCTCCAATCCAAAAAATTAAATACGATGACGCCGGCCCAATGTGGCGGCCACAGGTCCAAAGAGCAGAAGATGGCACTCATGACACTAGGGAGTGCCATGAGATGCGGGTGCACATTAGCTCTTCATAATCCTCAAAATTGGGAAGACTAAAATGCTGCCGTGCGAGGCTTGGATTTGTACGCTCTCTAATCACAGCACTTGCACATATATTTTGTACACAAAGCACAACATATCACCTCATGATTAATATTTTCCCGTGATTAGTATATTAGTCAACTCCAGGAAAAAACACTCATATCTATGATATATATGGGTAGATAAGATTATTTAAGGCACAACATTTTCCTTTGATGACAGCAATTTATCATTAGTCAAGGAGCACTGATCATTTATATAAATAGACTACAATTACTAATATATATGGTGCGGTAAATACGGTAACTCACATACACAATAAGTAGCCTATTCTATCCATCAAATCAAAGAATTTATTTTTGGTTCGAGAATTTGACATGGACACTTATGATGAAATGAATTCACTGTTCAAAGCACAAAAATTATTACTATCACGCATAAGCCTATACAAAATTTTCTAAATGGAAAAATATTTTCTCATCATTATTTGTGAGCCACAAGCTTCTTTGAATATTGTACTTAGTGAGGGATGAATGAGTAACGTAGACCTATGGGGAAAAAAACCTTGCGTTCTTACATGCTTTCCCCTAATATTTTGGGTCTAAATTACCTACCATTTCACCTCATTAGAGTCCTCCATAAAGACCTCTCTCCAAAGGAGCAAGTAGCATCGAAAGTAAAAAACATTTCCTATTTAAAGAGAGGATAATGACGAAACGTACCTATAGCATGTAGCTACCTATAACAGAGGGAACCCAGGGAGTAATAATAATTATTTTTACTCCCTGGAGGAAACCCATGCACGAAGGTGTGCTCAGATCCTTGATTGCCGCGCAAAGGTACAACAAGTCGGAGAAGAAAGCGAAGAACAGGACAAAAACATCACCAGTAGGAGTACCTAGCTATACGAAAATTAAATAATAAGAGGAAGCAAAGTGAGCGCAAATAAAAATCATATAGTTTTGATATATCTCTACATTTAATACATCTACCTCGATATTGAAATTTCTGCAATTATTAGTGATCAATTTGCGTCATTGTTGGAACAAATATACGCGACTGCAATATGCTATGGTCTTAGATCATTCAAGGCGATTGAACTACTGATAGCTATTGCGTTTCGATTTTTTTTTTCAAAAAAACAATTATTATTCTCAAATTCCAAAACTCACGAGTACTGAATTTCCTTACTTTAATGGCAATTTTTTTATTCTTCAAAGAAGTGTGTTACCTAGTGAAGAAAATGCAAAGAAACTTCGAGTAGAAGATATGCTGGAGGTTGACGACTCCTAAAGCCCGTGCACATGCAGCTTTGAATTAATTCAAATCCCCTCGAGAAGTTTATTCTATATAAGTAGCTATGCATTTTGTCAGCGAACATCTGTCGACAGACATACATATATTCTTTGTGATAGTTCACTCGCTGCACAATTGAACTTTCAAGACTGCGAGCACTTTATTAAAATTGCCTAATCCACACCTACATTAGTTAATACACATTTAAAATGTAATGAAATTCCAGTCGGGTGAAATGCTTTAGAAAGAGTTCTAAGCTTCCGAGGAATGTAAGGTGGGGACCGAAACACACACCAGGTTACGCAGGGGGCCGACTTGACCGCAGACTCGAGCGACACACAACCTCTCCCAACAACTGCTCAATCAACACTGGAGAATCGAAAACATTAAACTCGAAGTTTTCTTCAGACTTGAAGTGTGGGGGGCAACCGCGTCGACTTGAGGATCGGGGGCCCCAAACAACGGGAGTAACGTGACCTCAAATGCAGAAGGTAACCCGGTTATTGATATCAACATGGAGCACGCAGATGCTGCAGTATAGACCCAGGATTACCCGATTAATAGAATTAATAGACCCCAGATACATTACAGCGAACCTCAAATATATACACAATTGCTAGGGTTGGACCCAAAACAGCATAGAGTAAACTGGTTTAGGGTACAATTGATAGGGTACCAGCACTCGTCTAAATGGTGCCTTTATAGGTTACAAAAGGCAACGTACGGTCACTCATACAATCACAGTATCGGTTTCATGATTTAAATGCACCAATGTTCACACGAAACCTTCTGGGATAAAGAAAAGGTTAACTTCACCACAGACCCTAACTGGTAGTACCTTTACAAGCCCAGCTCCATGCTCAGATAAGTTCTCGCTACCGGTACCCACGTCCACAGGAGCGCACAGTTGCAGGTAACCACCCATTACCGGCGCTAAGGTGAAGTCGTCTCAATCGCACATCCCAGCACGGAAACCCGCATGCACTGGTTTGTGCCGCAGGTAAATGCCCACCTGGGCACGGAGGAGTGTACGGCTGAAGTCGACCACAGAGTGTCCGGGATATGGCAGAAAAGCTGACGCTAGTCGCGCTACAATCTCGAGCATCAATATATTCACCTCCCTGGCAAGGAAGCGAACCTCAGACCACGAGCGCAGCCATGACTACTAAGACAACAAGGCCGCACACGTAGGCGGAGCTTATCGAGTGACGTCATCATATCAGGGGCATGGCTTGGCAACCTATTTGGGGCTGGAACAAGCTGTTCTATGCGGCACTCAAGCAGGAGGACTTAGTACAGCTTGCAGATTTGCAGCAGAAGCGTCTCGGTCGCGGACGAGACAGTACAGAAATAAAGGCATGACTATTTCGCTCAGCAATGTACCCTGGTGACCTTGACAGTTGACACAGCTGCTTATGTACTCTGCCACCAACAGCGATACGCAGCTGTTCGCAAGCCGTGCCGAAAACAGGGCTTACGAAGCAGTAGCTTATACAGTGCTGGAGTCAGGGTATCGGCTCCTCTCTGAGAATGAGCCTGTTGGTCCATCTACAACCAGCTATTTTTAATCCAGCTTCCTCTCGCGTCGCAGGACATGGCGATGACGTCACTTCTCCACCGTAATCGAGAGCAGAGCTACTGAGCGTCTCATCCACGGTAGGTAGGGTAATTACCCAATAGCCGAACTAACCCTATTTTCGAACAAAGAGTTATTTGATAGGTTTAATACACAAACCTATCATATAATTGTGGTTTGTTCGGAAATAGGGTTAGTTCGGCTATTGGGTAACCTAGCGGTACGTACAGTCGCATCCAAATACAGAAAATTTTGTGACCGGGACCACACTACTATACAGTCGCAAGCCCAAGTTATGAGCTCACGCTCACGCTCAGCTCGAGCTTCATCCCGATTGCCCTGCGGATGTGGGTATCCCAAGATACCCTAAAGAGTGCCCAAGATACCCCTACGTGACGCGCGAGTTGGACGATCACTCGCAGCTAAATTGAGCGAGCGTTTGCCTGGTGTGGGCCGACATGTAGCGCGCCTGCGCAGAATGGTAGCTTGTTACAAGCAAAATCAACAAAATCGGACGGGCAGCAGCCATTGCTTCGCTTTGTGCGTCTGTCTCTAGCCCCCTCCCCCCACACAAACAAGGCAACAAGACGCAACGCCGCAACAAACAGCAAAGAAAAAAAGCGTGGTTAAAGTTTGTTAGGCCAGGTGCGTAGCTGTGTAATTTGCTCCACACCTGTGACACAGCACAATGAGGCGAACGCCCTACGTAGTTAGCATTGGGCTTTGGACTACCTACGAGCAGAGTTACCATAGACTACACTAAAAAAAAGATTGTTGCAGTAATTCCGTTTCTTTCGTACCGATCAAAAGCAAGCGCATGACACCGAGATGAACACATACCGTGCATATGCTCCAAAGACGCTCTGAAGTTCATTAAGAATGCACTCTCAGAGCACAGCAGTACGACATACAACAAAAAAAACACAGATATAGATGCCTAGCTGTATCACTGACGCCGTACGTACTACCGTAGTCTAGGCATTAGGCAAGTCGGTCAATTTTTACTTCTAACTAACAAATGCTTTTTCTTGGGGGGGAGGGGGGGGGGTTAATGCTATTAGCACATTAATGGAGCCAACTTAAGATAATTTACAAATATAACGTTTCCGTCTTTCCGTCGCAAATGCTTATTTTTCGAGACATATGACTTTGAAG
Source organism: Parhyale hawaiensis (assembly GCA_001587735.2). Lineage (NCBI taxonomy): Eukaryota > Metazoa > Arthropoda > Malacostraca > Amphipoda > Hyalidae > Parhyale > Parhyale hawaiensis. Next base: position 2,388,479 of record LQNS02015105.1, on the reverse strand, counting down.
TTTCCATTGTTTTTCTATGGCAGAAATTAGCCGGTGTCACTACAGGCTAGCTAGCAACCAAAAGGAACCTAACCTTACCTGAACTTAACCGAACCTAAACTTCCCAAACCCTAATTTCGCTAAGCCTATATGGAATCGTCCGGTATCTTCTCCCATAGAAAAACAATGAGAACTTCAAAGTCATAAATCTCGAAAACTAAGCATCTGCGACGAAAACGTTATTCGTGTAAATTGTCTTAAATTGACCCAATTAACATGCTAATAGCAAGATAAACCATAACACACCATTTGTGAGTTAAACTAAAATAAAACCGGCAAGTCTATGGAGATGAGCTAATCTCATTAGAATGAACTTCGACTGGAACTTCAGTTTTGAATAAATGTTCCAATATTTCGGATAGAGTGTCAGGTGTTCATCTCAACTCGATTATCCCTGAGACAGAGATAGCTCAGTCCTGCAAGACTGAGGAGCAGCTAGGCTATGCCCAGGGTACTGCGCATATGACAGCAGTCCAGGCAAAGTTGAAGCTAATGAGATGATCTTAACGAAACAGAGCTAATCGATGACAACTAAAATACGTAGGCTATCTTGTGGTCCATTCTCCTATAGAAACTTGGGATTTGCCCCAGAATATATACCGGTACGGTATCTCCTGTTATCCTATTCAACGGAGTGAAGATGGATAGGTAGCTAGCTACTGTTATGATTTTTTAATCAATTAACAATTTTGGATAACGGATTAGCCTACAAGTGCGATGTGAGTCACATCAGGGTAGACCTTAGGTATCAGCTAGCCTATTGCTACTGGTTCTGAGCTAATTGAACTTAAAACCGAGATCCAATGCGGCCATCATTGCTACAGATAATAATCTGCAAGGCTTCCAGCCGACTGAGAGCTCGTTTTAACAAGTAGACTATCGACAGCCAATGGAATAAATAAACAATAAGCTAATTATAACCATTTTGCTACTCCTTCTACGACAACAACAGGTAGGTACCTGTGGCTATGTCTGGGCTCATTTTGTTAAGACAATAAACAGTCAGAGTAGGTAGTAGCTAGCAGGCAAATTTTGGGGTCCAAGGAGTCGGAGTTGGTAACTGGTTGGACCCGGGGTAGTCGTACTTGGTCCATCCGACTCCATTACCCTGATATGGCTAAACCCAACAGCTGCACCAACCAATAGATTATCAACAGTGAACCGAGCGAAATACACAACATTGCAATGAACAGACGATAGGTTAAGACCATAAAATACAGAGTAACAGTAAAATCATTAGCCAGTAACGGGGCAAAACTTCTTTACTTTCTACAGCCGAATCTGAAATGACTGAAGTATAAAAAAAGGCAGCAGCTTATAGCAACTCCCCAAGCGGTCACTTAAGTCAATTAGATTATTTCCTTCAGTTACAAATGACAGAGGTAGGTAGTTCAAATTTAACCCTTTGCCTCATGACGGCATCATCAGATGCCAGTCTCTATTTTTCCCTATACAAAAACTATGCATCATGTAAATTACCCAAGACACTGACGGCATCTGTAGTAGCTAGCTGATGCAAAAAATACTGTTTCTTGCAAGTAAAACTAAATTTTTTCCCAAAGATGTGTTTAACTAATCTATTTTTCATAAATTAAACAAAAAAGTGAAAAAAACGGTATATGAATTTCAGGAGGCAAAGGGTTAAATCGACAATGTGAAGCAAAACAAGGTGCAAATTAGATAGCTAGCTTGAGAGCAACTGATGTAGACGGTCAACAGTCAACATAGGTAGCTAATAGCTATAGCTATAACACATTATCCAACTCTCTACATGGTAGGCTATATATTTCAGAACAATCAATATGAGCAATAGGTACATACAAGAGCCAAGCAAAACTCAGCCATTTTGCATAGCTAATAACTAGGTGCCTTGCAAGTGTTGTAACTGATCATAATGTGTGGCACTACCTATCTAGGTAGCTACTCAAAATGTGCAAATGAGTATGAAGGATGCATCATAACAATCCCATAAGCTACACCTTGCCACGATTTCAGTCACAAGCGGAGGACTGAGGTTCAGGCAATGATCTCAAACTGATTAGTTATCTCTAAAATGACCGCAAACTCAATCCTGCTCCACCAAACTAAGTCCATAGTAGAAAAGCCAACACTCATAACTAAAGATATGTTAAGGCAATGCTACACAGTCACATGTAGCAAGGCCAACATCCAACTCCTGGGTCTTGCCAGTTACAGTACTAGCTTCAACTCACAAGTTCTGTAGCCCCAAAATAATTGACTCCAACTCTTTTTCCTAACAAAAAAAATATGCACATTACCACCAACTCCGCTAACCAACTCAATGTTCCACCCAGTTTTTAGCTCGGACTAAGGGCACCAAAACTTTTCTACCTCCACAACCACATTACAGTAGTATGAATTATTTCAATGGAACTTTCTCAATATCACCTTTAGCAGAATTGTTTCGGTAGTCCTACTTTTTGGGACCAGGAGTTGAGATTGGAAACTGGAGGGACCCAGGAGTCACAGTTGGACTTGATCCATCTAACTTCACAATCTTGACCTTCACTGTTTTTAAATAAGCCTATATAAACCTCTTACTGCACAGTTACGAGAAAGCCTGAATTTGCCTGGTGGACGGGTTTATTGCCAAAAATCTAAAGTTCATTTTTGAACTCATTTAGCTGGCTAGGTCTTTTCTTTTAGAATTTCAATACTAGCTAGTGAAGTTATTTAGGGCTTAATAAATGTTCCCTATTAGTCTGACACATAGATATTAACTATTATCATCAGAAGTTGATGCAAGCCATTAACAGATTAAGGTGTTAGACAAGACAACTATTTCAAGTACCTATATATTCCATTAGCTACACATAGAAAACTAGCTACCTATTGCAAATATATACGTAGTAGGTACTCACCATGATTAAATGATGTGTGTGCTGTGGAGCTGACCTCAGGAGTCTGTATGTCCAGCCGAGAGAGAGAGATGAGAGACTACAACAGTGTTACAAGTCCCAAAATGCCTAAAGGTAAGTAAAAACTGCAATAGTTTGGGACAACTGCTGCAAATGATGCAGTCGCATTTACCACAATATTCAATATCAACAGTTTCACATCAACAGTCCAAATTGCATAGGCTAAATACCGTAGTAGAGCTTACTTATGGTGCAATCAACAATGATTAATTTGCTATCTTATTTCTGTGGAAAAAAAAAAGATACATATTAGGCAAAGTCCATTAGAATTAAGAGTGATTTGTTTTGTTCTTAGTCTGAGCTTACACTTTGGACATACGGTAACTTTGAAATATAAAAAGCAGAAGAGTGCCAGTAAACCATAGGAGAAGCAATCAAACACACAGAGATGTACAGTGCTGTGCAAATTACCGGTAGTTTGGACAGTGATGAACTAATACAATTATTTGCTAACTTGAAGTTTAGCAAAAACTTGTAGCTAAATGGTACCTACCTATGAGAGTCGATTTATTTAATAGGAGATGCGACCTCTCACTTTTACAAGTACGTATTTGCACTCTGACAGATTCAACCAATGTTGAAGACATTTCAGCTAGTTCATCCTGGTACCAGACCCTAGTAACTGTACTAATCAGCTTTTGCATGGCCCACGTTTTCTTTATTGCATCTGGACCCTTGGGTCTGTCTTGGCAAGCTTTTGCATTTCTTTCTAGCTTTTCATAATATTTCTGGCAATGGTTTGCTTAAAATCTGATTGATTAATGATTATATCACAAAATGTGGCAACACATCTGAAGAAAAGTCATGATCTTGCCAATGCATACCCTTGCTATTGATAACATGGGATAGTTGAGTTTGCTCTCCTACTGCCATCTGTATACCCCTGATTGCAGATCATGGCACACACCACAGTGCAATATACGAATTCGTTCTTGCTTTTAACTCCCCCACACTCAGAAACCCCTGGTTTCCCACGGGTCCCCCCAGGGTTGCGGAGTCGGAGTCGGCCGGAGTCGGAGGATTTGAGGTGGAGTCGGAGTCGGAATCTCACTTGCTCTCGGAGTCGGAATTTTTAGCCCGACTCCGACTCCGGAATCCCACTTATAAACAAATATCATTCAATTCTCAATTTTCAGTAACAGGTTTGAAAAAAAATTGTAAATGTGGATTTTTTTTTTTTTTTGACATCTCTCTTTTATAGCTATAGCTACCATGTATTTTCCTATTCCATTTGATAAGGCCATTGACAAAATGTTGGGTAGAACTTTCGCACCTTGTAGATTATGTGAGGGGGGGGCAAAATAATCAATTTTGGGCCGATTGTTCTGAAATTTGCATAGTATAGGAATTTTTGAAAAAGAAACACATTTTGCTTCCACAAATTTTTGGATTTAGGCCTTAGTTTTTGAGATAATGAGAAATATCTATAAATATAGCTACAGTGGAAACCCGTTTTCCCGGAACGTTCCGGGAAACTGAAACCAAGCCGGAATGCCGGAAAACTTTGCCATTTCCCGGAAAACTTTGCCATTTCCCGGAAAACTTTGCCATTTCCCGGAAAAGTCCGACAGAAGTTCCGGACCTTTAGAAGAATTCCCGAAAGTGACGCTGGGCAGATACTAATATTCGCCAATTGTGCAGCGTCTCTTCCGATAATCGGAAGGCAACAACCGCCATTTTTATTCAGAATGCATCTGCACACAGTAGTTTCATTTTCGTTCATTAGCGTGCGGCAAACGGGGTTTTTCCAGGCATAAAATATCCCGGAAATAGTTTCAATTTACCGGACATACATCCGGAAAAACGGGGTTTGTCCGGGAATTGAAATTTTCTGGTTTTCCCGGAAATTTCAGTTTCCTGGAACGGCCTCCCCCCGTGCTGTCCGGGAAAACGGGGTTCCACTGTACAGTGGAACCCCGTTTTCATCATTGTTCATCATTGTTATGAAATTGCTTGATACAGTGGAAATATTCCATGGAGCAGCCCTCACAACCACCATCCATTGCAATTGCCATTTCACATCTGTTCACCTGTCGTGGCGTCGCGCCAGGCACAGGTCATAATTCTTTTTCTTTTCGTCCCTAGCATTCCAACGTAAGTCATTCTTGAAAAAATAAATTAAAAATTAGTCTTTTAACCTTTATTATACTTCAAAAATCAAAATATCATAAAATTATGATGAAAAATCTTGTTCTGCCTATATATACTACAAAAAATGGTATTATTTTACTTTCACTTACAAATGATTTTCATGACATTTCTTGTGTTCAGTATGTAAATTGGGTCAATTCAAGACATTTTACAAGAATGACGTTTTCGTCGCAAATGCTTAGTTTT
>LQNS02015105.1:2346194-2367164 GCA_001587735.2 Parhyale hawaiensis | reverse complement strand
ATTGGAGTGTACTGCAGTGGAGGAAAGAAATTGATAGGCGAGTGCAGACATACGGACTAGATAAATGGCGAGGAGGTATGGAAGAAAAGTCGACTCTAGTATGGTACAGGAATAAAGAGTGTCCTAAGTATGAATGTTGGTATGACGGAAGTAGAGGTGGCGACCTGCTGTTCCAAGCACGGTCTCAGGCTCTCAGCGTAAATACTTGCACCTATCGGTGGAATGAAGTAAGAAGTCGTGTATGCCAAATGTGTGATTGGGGTGAGGATGAAAGTTTAGAGCATTTAATCTTGGAGTGTACAGCATATTCACAGGAACGAGAGGTAATGATGCAATTGGCCCTGGAAGAGTGGGGTGCGCAAGAAGGTGTGGTGTTAAGAGAACGGGCCTGGAATGGTTGACTCGAATGCTTGGATGCAATATAGCGGCAAGTGTGATGATGATTGAGTGTGTCAAGGAGTACCTGGCAGAGGTTGGGGTAAGAGAGAGGTGGCTATTAGGGGTAGATGAGTTTAACACTGCTTAACGAGTTCCTGACTTACTAGGGCTTCGCAGTGTAGCACTGTTTAAGGAGTTCTTGACTTACTAGGGCTCCACAGTGTGGCAGTGTTTAAGGAGTTCCTGACTTACTAGGGCTCCACAGTGAGAACTAGCATGGTTTAGGTATTTGTAGTCTAGTTTGTTGCGTAGGGGTTTATTGGTATCTATAGCTGGTGTGGATGCCTCCATTGTCTGGCTGTCCTGTACTGGAGGTGTCTGGGCCTGGGGAGATGCAGGATTGAGTTTGCAGTGTCTTGTATGGTCGAATGACCCGAGCAGCTTTTGCTCCCGTGTGTTTGCTGTGACCGGCCACTTTGTGGTGGCAAAACATGTATTATTTAGAACTATGCAGGTATATCGATTCGAAAATATGATGTTGCGGGTTGCCCATGCCCTATTGCACATCACCCTGCTAATGGAACTGGAACTGAAACCAAAACTCCAAAATCCAACAAGTAATTATTAACACTTAGGAGCCAAGGGGGGGGGTTGCAGATGTGCAAAAAAAAAAAACAAGTTTAACAAATTAAATTTATTAGTAAGTTTAAGAATTCTAAAGTAACGAAGTTCATAACGCCAGTAACCTCTAAACCACGGCCCCTCCTAATTTCATGCTGGAATAAACTTTAGCGATAATTCCTATTGCCGCCCACACGCAAGTGCCAGGTGAAATAAAATTTCGCAAATAATCCTTTCACAGTCGGATGCTGAACTCTTTGAGGAAGGTGTGAGAGCTCCATCTCCCTGCCGCACGTACATATGTCAGAAATAAGTATCATGGTCACTGGACAGGTAATCGAATCGAACAGTTTAATTTTATTTATTAAGACTGTCGCAGGCGGGTAGGTGCCGCCCAAGTTGATTCAACCTGTCCTAACTAGGCTCAGCGCGGCCACGGGGCGCAGCTCCAAGTCCCGTTGGATGACAGGACCCCGCCGCAGCCCATGGGACGTCCCGCCTGGCGCCGCAACCATGAATTTCTGCCAGAAAAAGAAGTTACTAAGTAACTGATGATGGAAATAAAATACACAAGACCAATTTCTAGGTCAACGTGTAGTGTAAATGGCATACGCCGTTAGTTGGGAAATAAACGGCAAACGCAGGTAATTAGGAATTATATGGCAAACGCCGGTAATTAGGAATTAGATGGCAAACGCCTGTAATTAGGAATTAGATGGCAAACGCCTGTAATTAGGAATTAGATGGCAAATGCCGGTAATTAGGAATTAGATGGCAAACGCCGGTAATTAGGAATTAGATGGAGAATGGCTTAATGTACTACTACAATTTGCAAGAAATCTCGGCTCGAAACCAATTGCCCACGACTAGTAATTTAAAGGAAAACCCTCTACAGTCAACGGTCAACACTATTCCCCCAATATCCATCAGTTTAAACTGGTAAGGCAGCGGATGCTATATCACTCAAACCTACGACCAATATAGCAAAATTAGCACCAAGCGAACACTACTAAATCTCCGTTCATGAACTTGCTCGGCTACGACCGGATGTCAAAACTAACTCGCCTCTCGCGGAAACACTATAATGCCGCTTAGCACGCCAGATGCGCGATTAGCGATACACACTTTATTACTACCGCGGGATGCGGAGCCCAACACTCAGGTCATCCTAACTACACGTGATTTGAGATTATTGAGGTACGCTTAGCGCTGAATAGGATAAAGACTATTATAAAACGTCAATCACCACACGGTTACGCTCACAGAATCTAAACCTATAATCCCAATCTGGATTAGGTTTAAGTTTTAAAATAGTATTCTGGCACTGGATTAAGTTATACGTGATTTTAATTAATCCTAAACTGGATTAAGTTTAGGAAAGTGTCAAACCAGGTTAAGCTTGGAATAAGTTAGGAGTCAACATGTTATACGTGGCTAATGCCGTAAATTGACGAAACGTTGACTAAGTAAAATGGAAAATCAGCAATAATATAATGAGCTTAACCGAAAGTTGAAGTTTATAGAATGATGCCGAACTGTATGTTGGTTGAAGTAGGTCTCAAGCTAACATTGGAGGCCGCCACGCTAACAAGCTCCCAAGACGCTTACTGGGCACTGTAACTTACGAGATATACGGTCCTCTGTTGCATGGGAAGCCGGCGACTGATCCGGGCCCGTCGGTCGACAAAGGAGGTTTATTGGTATATGTCCATAGCAGTGACGATACGAAGTTGAATCATCCCCAGGCCTCAAGCAACCCTCTAGAATCCGCGGGCAGTTGCACTAGCGGATAGAGGTCAAACTGCTGGGGAAATACTCAGCGACACGCCCCGACGTTGAGGGGAGGAGTCCAGGTAGTAGTAGTGTGACGCTGAGGAGTTCTGGGAAGAGACTGGACTGGAGTTACTGGTTCGTAGAGGGCGTCAGCCAGCCCCAGGCGAGCTCCATCGGGTCAGGTACTGTGAGAGAGACTGAAGAAAAAATTACGGCGATGCTGGACTATAGGTTTTCCCCTTAAAGGGTCCTGCATCACTTGTTACAGGCCCGCACTGGCCTAGGAACCGATAGCATGGCGGCTCGAGTTGCTGTAATTGGTTATTTTCTTCAACATACACACACCCACACCTGAGACGACTTCTGCCTGCCGTAGTTTGCTGTATCCTGGTGGGCTCAGTCTTCGATTGATGTGGCTCCTTATGCTTCGACTGGTGCGGCCCCTTTTGCTTCGAATGGTCCAGCCCCTTTTACTTCGGCTGTTGTGGCCCCTTTTGCTTCGACTGGTGCGGCCCTAACTATGGCAGATCTAACCACGTCTTGTTTTTGGAGGAGCTGGTTCAACTATCTATGTTGCTTCTGAAGCATACCTTTACGCAAGCTACGCCACTCTACGGAGGAGTGTCACTGTTGATTCATTCAATGCATTGATTTCGGGAGGGGGAAAGTGGTAACTCGTTTGATCTTATTCAATCCTATTAATTATTACTAAGATCAAATTTGAACTACGTATATTCGGTTATAAGTACTCAATTATTCCATCAATGAATACTAAGGACCTCTTTTTGTGCGGTGTCAACTATTACTTAATCAAATTTAACCGAAAACGCCTTCCCTAGATTAATACCAATTAATTAATCCCACAACTATAATTTCATACAACTATTAATAACTTAAATTAAATTAAAGTTTTGCATAACAGCCACAAAAAAAAATCTGGCTACTGCACTGCCTTTGACTTGTGATTGAGATTTAAACTTCAGCCACTGATCCCGTCCTCTCGGTGGCGATGTGGCTGCGCCTCTGCATCGTAAGCAGACGAACTCTGGTTTGAGTTTCGGGCGCTGATAGCGATCGATGGGAACAGATTTACACGATTTTGAGCACTACATCGCCGAGAGGCGTGGGGAAGTACGGCAAGGGATTCTCATTCTGACTCCTACAACCGACTGTTTCTCCTTATTTCTACACTATCAGAACTTCAATCCTCTAGAAGTAAGGCAAAAGAAAACTTCATTTGGCATATCAACAGCATGGGAGAATATAGATTATTATTAACACCCTAAAGTAACCGCACTGACAAACCGCGTAAGAATGGAAGTACCAGGAAGTAAAGAATGTAACGGGAGGACTCAATAGGACTAAAATAAAACAAAAGACCATTTCACACGTCCATCATCGTAACGCGTTCACTCCCGAAAATGAACATGAGCCATCCGTCAATTTCTGCTGTCGCTGTCCACACTTAGAAGCGACCTTCATTTAAATGAATGACGCCACGCGTTCACTTATGATCTCGTTTCTTTACATTTTTCGCTTATATTTCGCGTTGGTTTGAAGTCACATTCGTATCATATAATCATATAGCCTGTTTTTGTAAGGGACAACTTATTTTGAAAATAATTTTTGCATGATAAACCGATAAAAGTGAAATGAGCGCACAGCAATCGCTTCGTTGTGAAATCAAAGATAACGCTACTGTTCTTGGCACAACATTTTCAGCTCAACTAGTTTTCCTGTGTTAAACGGGAATACAATGATTCTGATCGTTAAAGCTACAAGGAAAAAATTATTTTCATCGACTTTTTCGAGACTAAAAAATGCTGTGCAGAATTAATTCTGCATTTATAGGTTCTGTTTACTGAACTTGAATTGTGCCATGCGTTCAAAAATGCGACGTGCTTCATCCTTCCGTCTCTTGCATCGCATTTACTGCAGCCGCTTCCATCAAATCAACGAGCCGCGTTCATCAGTTTGACTGAACGCGTTCCGATGATGGACGTGTGAACACCGCCATAGCCGTGACCAGGAAGCAAAGAGCGTAACGGGAGGACTCACGAGAAATTAGCAACAAAAAGTGACGTCATCATCGACGAATCTTTGGCTGAGCAGCCTAGAAGCATTTTAACTAGGTTAACCAGAAAAATCGCCTTAAATTGCGAAATTCATCTCTAGCGCATAAATAAATTAAGAGAACATATACTAATTTAGTAATTATCTATAAAAAAAATTGCAGTGCATGCTGGTGTAAACATTCACAGCACTAGCGCCGAAGTTGGGCCCGTGCGTGGTGGTACATACTGTGTGTATGCCAGTTTTTAGGCAATGCGTTAATAACAATATAATTTACCAGGTGTAAACGATAAATTGGGACTGTTCCTTAACTATAATTTTGTTTCGGTGTTTTCTGACATGAAACTAAACTTTTAAGTCAACTCTGACAGCTTTGGAAAGAGTCATTTTGCTAAGATTACATCTTTTGCCAATGATGCCATCGACTTCTATAGATGGATCTTGAGAAACCTTCTTAAGCCCGCAAGAAAGCGAGGTTTGGGTTTCAAAATCACTTCTTGGACTATGAGTTTTTCGTCCGGCTCCGTCTCCAGCTTTTAAGCTTGCAACAGTGAGGAAAGCTGCGCTTCTTGCACATCTGTGAGCTTGTCAATCTTTGACGCACAGTTACCAGTGCAGTTGAATTCTGCAGTTACGTTTCTACAGTTTAATTCCTAGTCTATAGCCATTTTAAACGGTTATGTAATAACTGTTGATTATTAAATTTAAAATGCTGAATTTTTTATTCTAAACGGAAATTTATGTCACAGATCTCAGACAAAAAAAAAGCGAATGGTAATTTAAAAACAGTCCTAATTTATCATTTACACCCTTAATGTTATTGTCATCTGTATGCACTAGCTACTTCAACATATATTAGGGGCGCAGCACACTGAAGTATTCACTTTTAAAGCTAACATGGAGAGAACATTCACAGTTAACCTCTAGATAAATATTAGTGGACAATTAGTATTCACCCGTTGTTAAAGACATAACACAGGCCGGTAATAGAATTTTTTACAGAAATGTTGGTTTAAAATTTTTGGTTTTAGATGCTAAAAAATAAATAATTTAGAATTAGAAGTACGTTGCCCATTGCTAGCTGAACTTAACACTTTGACTGCGACGCGCGGCTGCTGGTTTGTGATGAACAATAATTTTTATCTGTGCTTCGTGCTCCTTTGGGACCATAAAAGTCATACTTGATTTTTGTTACTTGAACATTGAAATGTAAAGATAATGACATTAAAACATGACACTATCAAGTGTATGAAAGGATTATATTAGTAGTTAATTTACCCAGGCGGAGAATCCGAGTGATCACACGTTTAAGATCAAGTAATAAGTAATACAAATAAGTAGCAGGATTATGATGTTTAACTTTTGTTTCACTGGCTCCACGACTTTATGACTAGGAAACGAGAAGCGAGAGCAAGTGCAGCTGAACAGGGCCTCCTGATAACGCAATTGGCGAGGTGCATGGCCATCATATGTAGGTCGAGTTCGATCTTCGTACTGTATATGTTGTGAGCGATCGATCGGGCTGCGCAAAAGATCGATCCATCGTTCAAACGCCTAACCCCTATTTCTGAGTATATCGGGTAGGTTAGGGGAGGCAAGACCTGTTTTTTTTATTTTGAAATTTCGGGCACCGTCAATTTTAGTCAATGGTGAGATGGGGTTAGGTTAGATTAGGTTAGGTTGGGTTAGGTAAGGTTGGGTTGGGTTAGGTTAGGTAAGGTTAGGTTAGGCGTTTAAACGATCGATCGATCGTTTGCGCAGCGCGATCGATCGCGCAAATCCATCGATCGCGCACAACATATACAGCACTGACAGCCAGTGATATTGAAAGCATTCACAATTTTCGTACTGCATGGACAGCCAGTAATGTTGAACGTATGCACTCTTTGTGGCGTCAGGGCCTGTCTACACGTTAGTCTTTTGAACGCGTCCAAACTTACGGATGTTTTGTAAGGTTCTCGTGTCCGTCACAAAAAGTGACTGAAATGTCAGTCGTCAATCCTGTTTCATCGATGAGTGTCACCAGTGCAGTGACGGACATCTCTTGTTATATAGAGAAACGAAAAGTTCAGAAAACATTGCAGATTTGTGTCGTTCTACAGCACACTAACACGTGCGGATATGCCGACTCAATATGCCGCCGCTGTACCTAACAGACAGTAAATGGGAAGGATCGAGTTATCATTCGGTGAACTCAAGGGGGCTCTGGAAATCTCTTGTAGTTTCCGGTGACTTCTAATCTTCGGCTGTTAACGCCAGGTGTAGTAAAACATGATATAACTGATGTGTTTATACTTCATCCAACTCTGCAGGGGGGCGATCTCTCGCTAGTCTATCGGTTCTAGCGACACGTAATATGCAGTGAACTGACTCGGTGGCTGGTAGCCATGAATGAACGCTCTTCTCATGACAGTCGGATACGTGCTTGTAGACCGCGCTTAAGTTTCTAATATCGATAAAGCTATGCAAGAATCATTCGCCAGTACATCTTTTATTCGTTGTACTGGGTCACAGTAGGAAATCACACACTCGATTTATGATCACACGTTCAACAAGAACGCCATATGGTGAAATTCGGTAGCTATGATGCTATAATAAGACCTGGTCATAAGTTGAACGTGCGATTACAAAGAGTGGCCTCAGTTCTAAGTATAAAGTAAGTAAAAAAGCCCATGTATATATACAGTATTTCTCCCCGAAGGGAGGTTTTCATAATATAATATAATACTGTTACATCTGATTAAATTAATCGAAATATCACCGAATAGGTATGACGGTACCATACAGCACGAATTACAGCACAAACTTTCAAATTCAAAGTCATACATTTCTCTTAACGAGCGGGACCCGTGGAAATTCCACGGTTGTATAAAGTCTCTTCCTTCCAGATGGACGAGACTACGTTACGCTATTGCAATTTACCCGAGTTTAATTTAATGCAGCTCTTCTAACGTAACGCACCCTGTCTAAAAGCTAACATCCGTCACTTAAACCTGTCGAGCTTTTTATAGCTCAATTATGTCTGTCTACCCTAAGTCTACTCTAACGTAGCCCGTGGGTGACCCATGACAATTCCACCATTAGCTAACGTTTTCTCTTTGTATAAATTCGCAATCTTAAGCTACACTATTGTAGCGCATTTTAGCTTGACCTAACGCAGCTTTTCTAACCTACCCCGAAAATAACGCCAGTCAGAGGGCCCTGCCGTCAAAAATGACGGATATAATTTTATGACTGGGCCTTCTATTGTTCCGGTTCCAACTATAGGTTTTGATGTAAAATAGGCTCATACCTGCAGGCTTGATTTTTCGCTTATGAAACGCAAGTTGTACAGTCATGAATTTCGCAAAAAAAAAATTACTCTGCCTGCAAGATAGGGTGCGAAAATCAACTTGGAATTGGACAAACGTTGAGCAGCATTAAGAAAATATGTGTAGTTCAGTCAAAAGAATTCACCAGAAATGCTCAGGTTTTTCAGGTTTGCCGTATACTGGATACCAACCGATAGTTGAACTTCAAGCGTTGAAATTTGGCTGTAATGTAAATTCAATATAAAAAAGTGTCAGTTGAGCGTGAAGTTTCAGATACATCTAAGAGATTCAGCTAAAGAAAGCATTATAGTGAAATAGATTATGAGCGGAAGGAACGAAAACTCTATTCAAGACTGAGTTTCTCGAACTGCTAAGAAGAAATTCATAAAAAACTTGAGCACTCTGAGAGCGCAAACATCCGCCAAGCGAGGCAACGGTAACAAAAAAAATCAAATTGGCTCTGAAACTATAACTTTCTTTGTATAAACTTCAAAATCTAATCATTTGTGCCTTTTGATACTAATAACAGCTTGTGCAATTTTCTTGAAGATCCGTTCATAACTTTTTGAGTTATATTGCTAACAATCGTTATGACAAACATGAGTCAAACATACAAACGAACTGACCAATGTGCCCAAAAATTTGATCATTCATGTCTTTTAACATTACTAACAATCCCTATAAATTTCATAAAGATCCATTTATTACTTTTTTGAGTTATTGCGCTAACAAGCATAAAATTAAAAACAGTGATGAACGAACGAACCAACGGATCATTACCAAAATTTGGTCATTGACTCTTTGTTATATACCTAACAACTCATGTTAATTTCATCAAAATCCATTCATAATTTTTTGAGTTATGGCATTAAGAAAAATGAGGCATGCAAACAAACAAACTAACAAACGGATGGACATATCTTCACCAAAAGTTATTCATCTGTTCCTCCTAACATACCTAACAATTCCTGTAAATTTCGTTCAAATCGGTTTATAACTTTTTGAGTTATCTTGGTGAAAGACAGGGAGACAGACAAACACGACGAAAACATAACCCCCTTTGGCGGAGGTAAGTATGTGACAAAGCTTATGCCTGACAGGATTAAAGCTCTATCAAAGATATTGCCTTGAACAAATGCCGTCTAATGAAACATGGGAACGTTTCCCCGTACCCATCCGATGGCGCTGCTCTGGATGCAGCTGAAAGCTCTTCAAATTCCAAAGAACAGCAGGAATGTTCTTCAGTAATATCTCAGACCCGTATCATCCAAATTGCCCCTATCTAATAATGAAGGAACTTGTGTAATTTCAACAGAAAAGAAGACTCTTCAATTATGAGCCTTCGGAACCGTATCAAGCATAGAAAGGTTGAAAATGTCCCAAGTCAGGCAGTGAATCTTCTAGTTAAGAGCTGCTTAGAATTGGCTGCTAAAATTTGAACTTGACTCCTAATCTCCTGTACAGGACGTTCAGGTTCCAAAGTTTAGATGAGTAATTGTAAGACGTCTGCTGAACAAGGTGTTTATTGACCGAGCTTTCGAGCGTCTAAGCGACACTCGTCGATTAACGCGCAACAATACTGTTATACTGCCGTAACGCGAGCAGCGTATAGCAGCTGATGTTTTTTATTATTATTTTACCGAGCAAGTGTTTGGCGTGTGCGTATTATAAAAGGTGGGGCAACTTAACTTCTTTTTTTTTTTAGAAGACGTGGCATTCGCTTTGTGTGAGTTGTAGCGGAGTGGGCGTGGTCTCATTTTACAGAGGCAGCATAAAGTTTTCTTGGAAATATGGTCAAACTGGTCCAGGGAAGCAAAGAATGCAACGGGAGGCCTCAATAGGACTAAAATAAAACTTAGCCGTGACCGCACGTAGCAAATTTACATCACATCGACGAGTCGAAGTGTTTGAGTGTGGGACCTTAGGCCTTCGTTTGTTGTTTTCTTGAATATATCACCGTATTTTTTTTATTTATTTCGTTCAATCTCCCGCTGATGACTAGTCAGCTACTTGAGCTGTAAAATACTATAAAATGTTGTCGCCAAGTACAGAAAATTCGAGCAATAGGCTAACTATTTCTGTGTTTTCTCTCGTGTACAGAATTGGCTATAATGGTGCTTATATTTGTTGCTAACGAATAAACATTCTGTGAAGAGCACTGTGAACTGAAAATGAAGTGTAATTAAGGCTTAAATCAAGAGAAAGAAGTTAAATCAGGTCGCGAAAAGGGAAAAATTCGCCGCTCCTGCATGCTGTGAAAGTTTCGCTCTTTGCTTCCTGGACTGGTCAGGCGCAACCATGCGTTGGAGTAGAGAGCAATTGCACAGGAACTATCCGTAGCTGATTTCTCTTCGCGAAAGAACGCATGTGAAGCAATTCTCGAAAACGTTCCTGAAGACGCTATTGTTTACTTTAGTGATGAAGTACATTTTCATTTGTCGGCAAGCGTCAACGAACAAAGCATGTTCTACTGGTCTGATACCAATTCCCAATAATTGCACGAAAGGCCGTTGCATTCACCGCAAGTTACAGTGTGGTGTGCAATTTCATCCTTGGTTTTTTGAAGAAAATGAGATGACAGTGACAGTAAGCACAGACCACTATGTGCAGATGCCACAGGATAGTTTTCCCACGAATTGAAGAATTAGACCGAGGGGTGGTTTGGTTTCAACAGGACGGAGCAACGGCTCCCACCTCAACGGCTTCGATGGCTGTTTTGCGAGAACACTTTCCGGAGCGCCTGATTTAAAGAAGGGGTGATTTGGAATGGCCTGCCCGTTCCCCCGATTTATCCCCTAGTGATTTTTATTTGTGGGGATATTTGAAATCCCGAGTTTATGCCAATCGCTCAAGAAGCCTGACAGACTTGATGACAAATATCCGAGAAGAAATTGCCAATATTCCCGGTGATATGCTAGTGAGGGTCATCGCAAACACCAGAAATCGGTTTGTTCAGTGTATTAGTTCGGTTCGGATCTTTTAGTTCGGAAGAAGTCCAGGTGACGTTGCTCACGTCACCCCACGTGTGTACGTGGAGTCACTCTGCTGGGTATCTTCTGTGGTGCCGCAGTTTGCGACCGAAGAGAGAGCCAGCAGTGAATTATCTCCACAGTGCACGTAACCGCTGACCCCTGGTCTATCTGGTATTCTTCTTAAATGTGAATCCAGCAAATTTTTGAACTCTACAGTTTTGATATCAGTGGCGTTTCGAATATGCAGAGGCATTTTGTTAAACAATCTTGCTCCCCGTACAGCGAAGNTATTTTGTGGCCACAGCTTTTCCACCATCTCTGCTTGGGATACGGATATCACAGGTCCTTCCAGTTCTTTCCGAGTGTCTGGCGACAATCCGCACATTCACAGTGATACGTTCCAGAATTTTCCAAACCTATATGATTGTAAATCTTTCGAATCTGCGCTGTGTTGAATACAAAAGGAGACAGCTGGAAAATAGGGGACGTCATCTCTCTGGTATTGTTTTTAAAACTATGAAAAGTAAAACTTTAAATATGTACTTTAATCATGAAACAACATTAAAACCTTTTTCATTCACACAACTTGCTTTATTGCGTTCCGGAATAAAGAAGTTAAGTTGCCCCACCCTTTATGAAGCCTTTTGCTTTAATATTACATCTCCGGAAGGAAAGTAAATTGTTTCTTTGGTCCTTTAATACTTTTTTTTACAAATCTCGTTTAAAATTGTTTCTATCTTGGCGTTCAATCACTCGCATTTGAGCCAATGTTTGTTGCAGCAGTTTGAAATTATAGAGGATAGCAGAGCATTTGTAGAAGACGAAAGTAAATCGAAAACATTGCGGCATTCACCCATATAAATCCCTCTGTGGAATGCCAAACTACTTTCGATGAAACTCACTTGATTTACTGCTTTTCAAAGACGATAAACTTGGCTCTAAAAGTGCTTCTGACACATTCGGGCATTTGCCGGTTGAATTCATCCCTCTTTTACGTGCATTTTAACCAACGTTCTTTGAAAATTTTATCCTTCAGAGAGCGAAAAAGTTCGTTGATGCTTTGATACATATTTTTGTATAACTATAATGATTGTATGACATGTAGGACACTCTGGAGGCCCAAATGAAATGATGAAAAACAATGCAAAATAGCTACTGATAAACGTACTAGGCTTTTATGGCGTCACAAAGCCATTTTCTATGATGCACTACAGCTTGGCTCCGCCCCCTGGGTTAACCTGTTAGTCTCCTAATACTTGATCCGGCTCCACGCAAATTGAAATAAAATTACCCGTTTTAGATCCTTTGACTTCTAATTTTAAATCTTCTAATGATGACGTTAGGTTTTCTTAAAATTTGTAGATCCCTATAGCTATTTCATGAAATTAGCCTTAGTTTAATATTTAATTTTGAGACTTTTTACTCAAACGAATCCGCGGCTGACTTCATCTTTTCTTATTTTTTGTACATTTTTAAATTTTAGCAGAGCTGATCGAGTGCGCTTCAGTTGAGAAGTATTCGTTAATAACATAATTACCTCAGCGAAGAAGATTATAAATATGTCAAATTTACCTATTTGTCACAAGATGACTCGAAAAGTTATCGACAGATCTTTGCAAAATTTACAGGGATTGCTAGGCATGTTAGGAAGAACAGATGATTAATTTTTGGAGAAGATCCGCTCAGTCAATACTAAAAATGTAATGGACGGATTTTTTTTAATAAATATACACGAATTGTTAGCAATCTTATGAAGGGCAAATATCTCTATTTTTGACTTGACGTTTGTCAGTAACATAGCTCAAAAAGTTATGAACGAATCTAAATCAAATTTGCAGGAATCGTTATAAATTTTAAAACGCACCAATTACCAAATTTTGGTGATGTTTGTATTTGTCGGAACATAACTCGAAAAGTTATTTATGGATCATGAAGATAATTTAAGAAGCTGGTATTACTGTAAAGAGGCACAAATCATCAAATTTTGGTGATGATAAATAGGAAATCCAAGTTTTAGGACCAATTTGAATTTTTCGATGCCCTGTTTGGCAGAAGTAGGCCCTCTGACAATGCTCTAGTAATCTAGTTAATTTATTTGATGTTCAAATGGTTGTCCTCGTTAGATTTGATTAGTTTTATTCATAAAGATTTTTTCTGATCCTTGCTGTCTCTATTTTCAGAAAAGGCTTGCCTCAGTATGGGGGGGGGGGTGTTGACTCGATGTAGGGGGCTTGGTGGCGCGCCGCTGATACCCCTCCCTCACGAGAAGGGGCTCGATCTGCCAGTGGTCGTCACGTACAGAAAGTTTGATCAATAACTATTCTTGTGTTTTTTTCTCGGGTCAAAAATATAGCACAGCCTATAGTTTTGTTAGGATTGAGACCGCAGCCTTCGAGGGCCTGAGGTCCAGCCCTCACACACTTCGACTCGTCGCTGTGATGTCATTCAGCTACATACGGTTACGGCTAAGTTTTACTTTAGTCCCACCGCTTTCTCCCGTTACACTCTTTACTTCCTGCCTGCCAGAGTTAAAGTTTCGGAAAGTTTTTCATATTTTTAAGTGAATTGAAACCTGAAAAGCTGGACACGCTTTTGTCAAGTTGAGCCGACTTGCCAAAGCTGCTTTCCAACACTGTTGAGAATGAACGCATATGTACTTGAAAAGACTGAAGTGTTCACGGACCTCAATAATTATATAAATGTTACCCATAGAGACAATTACAGGTTATAGTAAATTTTTGACTGGGGAATGACGGGGAAGCGGTTTGTGCCCGAGAGAATTAAGAGATGAAATGGGATTCTGAGCGGGACCAGCAACTTCCATCGTAGCTTCCATTTAACGAGCATGGGGTTCAAAGCTGGAAAAGTGCTTCAATATTATTTTAACAAAAAATGTGTTGTTCCATTACAAAGAAATTACCTCGGTCTGAAAGTAGTATAAGTTGGATTGGTTGTTTGGAATAATACATACTGCGTTGCAGAATTATGGACTGAACTAGCAGTGACGTTCGTCATGATGATATATCAACCCAAAATTTAACAAAACGCTGCAAACATATGAAATTGGGAACACACTTGTATGCTGGCCTGTATCTGCAGTTATCAGTTTGGCCATCTAGTTTCAGCTCAGCTCCATGTGCATTGTGTTGTAGGCCGTGATAGCTCAGTTTTCGAGAGGGTTTCGGTAGAGCAATACATCGAAAATTTAGCATGAGAAACTCTGCGGTGATAGCCCTCGTGGCTCTGCTTTGTTCTATCCACTTAGTAAACAGCAACACGCGTCTCTTCCGAGACAAAGCCCCACATGAAAGGGCTGTGGCTCGCAAGGTAAGGACAACTGCCTATTTTCATGCATTTTAATAAAAAATTAGAGTTACATATGAGGACCATCCAGGAATAGAATAATTTGAGAAATACTTGAGCTTTAATTAAGCCCGCTGCAGACGGTAGTTGTTTGTCCCGTATTTTTCGTAGCATTTCATCTGTCAAGCCAGCTGCCTCCGACGCTAGTAGAAGTATACTTATACAATGGAATTAATCTAATATCATTGACAAAATGTCAGAGAAATGTGATAGTTACAACCGCTGTAGCACCGATGATAATTATATACGGTAAAATGTCAGAGCATAGTGTGGTGTAGGCTATGATAGGACTTCCAATGCAAAGGAACTCTTATAGCGTAGACAAGCATACAGTCACAGTGTCGAGATGACAAATTCTGCACAAAGTTTGTTTCTCTTGAATTCATAAAAATTATATTTTAGTAACAACTTTTAAAATCCTGGAGTTGTGCGGTTGAATGTACGACCAAGTCTGTTTTGCTACACCTTTTTCCTCATCACTGTACGCTCTGCGTTTCTGAATTTTCTCAGTTTGAGCGGTCTCTCTTTAAGGAGTTGTCTCTGTTTTCTGAGTCTCTCTTTGATGAGGTTTACCCAAATAAACGTTCATCAAGAGAGCTTTTCTGATAAATGTGTAAAAATGTAGAAATTCTACCTCTGACGATGCGGATATAGATATTTTAGTTGGGGTTTGTATGTTTACCTTTCAGTTAGTGACGTAGCACAAAAGTTATGAACGGATCTTCATAAAATTTAGAGGAACTGCTAGGAACACGAAGAATAACAAATGAATAAATTTTTGTGATGATAAAGTTGTCTGTTGGCCTTTTTGTCTCTCCCTCTGTCTGTGAGCAACATAACTGGAGCCGTAAGGAATATCACCAGGAATAGTCGATTAAATATTGATGATAACCTTCTGTCGGATATTTGTTTTTTTCTGTTTATCTACCATTCTGTGTTTTAGCATTGCCATGCTTAGCGGAGGTAAACACTCTCTGAGTGCTTTTCAAATTATTTCTGCATTTGAATAAATAATACGCGATTAAGGGCTCAATAATACACAATTTTTCTTATTCATTTCTTCGAAAAAAAGTGAAACATAATTTAAACTCTGTTGCGGGATTTTTTACCGAATACTAATGGCGTCAGTAGCCGTGACTACTGGAGCCTGGAGGAGGTGCTCGTAGTTGTGGAGGGTGTCTCTCCCAATGTTTGTCACGACGATTGTTTAAATACGTCGACAGTACAATACGTCGTTTAAATACAGAAAGAACTGCTGGCTTAGAATAGTTCCACAACCTTTTTGTTTCAGTTTTTCTGGTATTTTGTAGGCGATTATTAACGCCTCTCTCAAAGAGTGCCTTTTTGTGTACGTCGTTGAAATTATCCAAGTACCTTGGATGTTTCTATCAGTTGCCGTCTGAGTCGTCTGTACTCGAGAGAGATCAGTCTCATTTCCTGTAGGCGACACTCGCATGGCTTAATTTCATTGCTCTGCGTTGGATTCTTTCCATCTTATCGACATCGTTACACTAATGTGATGACCTGAATTGAACAGCAAAGTTTAAATGCAGGCGCACTAGTACTTCGTACAAGAGAAAGATGATGTCTTCCAATTTCTACTCAAAATTCCTGGTAATAAATCCGAGAATTCTGCTTCCCATTTTTTCACACTCTTGTTAACGTGCTGACTGTGTTGTAATTTGTTTGTAATACTTAATCTGAGGTCACGTTGTTGGGTGGCAGCGGTCAACTTTATCCCTTTCATTTCCAGTTAGGCTGAGGATATCTCAGGCTAAAGGGGTTATGTTGTTGTCTAGTTTGCTGTTTGTCTTTTTGTCTACCACCAGAATAACTCAAAAAAGCATGGGCTGATCTTCATGAAATCACAGGGATTAAGAGACATGTTTAGGGTAACAGATGATTAACTTTTGGTGAAGATCCGTACAACCGTCTGTTTGCGTTTTTGTTCTTAGTACATACGATAACTCAAAAGTTATGGATGGAGTTTTATGAAACTTATACGAGCTGCTAGGCATCTCACGAAGAGTAAATGACCGAATTTTCGTGATGATATGTTTGCTCATTTGTTTGTCTCTGTGTTTGATTTTATGATTGTAAGCAATATAACATAAAAAGTTAAGAACGGTTCTTTATAAAATTTACAGGAATTATTAAAAACGTTAAAAAGCATAAATGAGCAACTTTTGGTGATGATCGCTTGGTCTGTTTGTGTGTTTGATTAACGTTTGCCAGAATATTTGTCACTGACATAGTTCAAAAATTATGAACGGATGTTCAACTAAATTACAGAATATGTTATTACTGTCAAAAACACAAATGGCCAGATTTTAGTGCTGATGGAAAGGAAATAATAATTTCAGAACCAATTTCAATTTTTTGTGAACATTGCCTTGATTGGTGGAGGTATGCCTCCCAGAGTGTTCTAGTTTGGGATGTGTCATTCGGCAGCACTGTGGATGCGCGCCTTTAAGATATTAGTGTATTGTTTTTGTTCAACACTGTAGGGTTCCGGAATCAGTGGTTTCTATTCCAGTCACCATTCCTATAGGAAATATACTCGCCGCTATAGTTTGGTAGCTTGAGAGACCGAGTTCGAGTAGTTAGACCGTTGCCTATTTTGAGAGTAAATTCAATCATATTTGATCCCCAAGCCGGTCGAAGATAGCGGCCGCTATCTTTATGACAAATGAAAGTTAACTTTATGATAACCTCGCCTCGGGTAGCAATAGATGCGTTATCCACTTATATAATAAAACACAGTTGTTGGTCGCTTGCTTGCTTGCTCCCTTGCTTGCTTGCTTGCGCCAATGTTGGTTCGTCTCTCCGTCACGCTGTTAAGAGTTTAATAGGAGAAAATTCATGTACTGAAGAACAAGTTGAGATACCATACAATTTCAGCGCTTGGAGTAAGGGTGACAAATATAGCTTCTGAAATGTTATGGTCTAAAGTGGAAATATTGCATTTTCTGAATCTCGCTTAACTTTCGAAACTAGCTTGGAACTTTTTGATATGACGATGATGTTTCTTCTTCTGAGCGTGGTAGATGACAAGCGGTATCTTTGACATAGTTTTTGACCCAGTCGGTTGTATGCCAAGATATGTTGCACATTTTCTGGTTGAATTTCTTCTTAGCAGTTCGAGAAGCTCAGTCTTGGTTGGAGTTTTGGTTTCTTTTGTGCATAATCACTTTCGCTTATGCTTTCTTTAGCTGAATCTCTTCGATGCAACTGAAACTTCACGCTGAGCAGACCCCTTTTTATATTAAATTAAATTTACATTGCAGCCAAATTTCGACGCTTGAGGTTCACCTCTCGCTTGGTATCCATAATCCAGGTTACCGTAAGACCAGAATATTTTCAGTGAACTCTTTTGACCGAACTATATTTTCTTAGTACTGCTCAACGTTTGGCCAATTCAGAACTGATACTCAGGCCTTATTTTGCAGGAGAGATATTTTGCTCACGGAAAACTCATGGCTGTACCGCTTGCATTTTATTAATGGAAGATCAGGCCAGCATGGATACCGTTGGGCCAATTCTAAACTGACTAGTGGACCCGCGCGTAAAAAAAAATTTGCGCAATAATCGATATATTTGCTTTATGAATCTTCTCTTCATTGACTTACTTCTTCTTCATCACAAAGAATTTGTGATGACTGATGACACTTCTTCATTGTTTGTACTTTCCTTAATCAAATACATATAGAGGAAAAAGCTTTCTTCTGAGCAGTGCACTTCAATTCGTCTTCAACACAGTCCTTCCTTCTCTTAGATGACATGCAAAATATTAACTGTATTCGTAAGCGCTGAAACATCACCGAAATTCATTACCGCTGCGTATTCAGAACACACATGCAGTGAGATAGTTTCAGTAGAACTAAATTTTCGCTCCCGAAAAGTTTGCATAAAGAATGACTACGTCTACTATACAGAAGAAAATCGCTTCCTCTACGCTTCGCTGATTTGCTACAAAATGTGTGCATCGTAAACCAAGAGGAAATATAATTTCGATTTAGAGACAACGTAAAGAATTTCAGACTCCACGGGAACGGCAAGAGATGCTGGAAAAGCAAGAACTGCATTCATTGTTAACAGCGATAATTACCGTATTCCAAATTTAGACTTCTTGTGCAGTTTGGTTTATTGCCTACTGAATCCCATCAGAAGGAAACAGGATCGCCAAAATTTTCAACGGGGCAAGAATTACATCTGATAATAAAAGGGTGAGGATTTCACTTCAGCCTTCTGCAACCTTGTCATCGTTGATTACGAAATCTGCATCCTGGCCTATTTTTGGCCTATTCCGTTAAGATCGGACACGAAATAAATATTGGATGAGGGATACCCCAGAAGAGAGTACGAACGACGATGCAACGGAGTGCTTAGAGAAGCTGTATATTTGTATCTGCATTGAGTGAATTTCAACGTGGGAAAAGAAATAATTTTTTCTTATCTATTCTTAAGAGCGTGACAACGAAAATTTAAATAAATAAATATATAAACACACGACGGTCATTCTTAGCGTTAGATATTCGGGCCCTATCATGCAGTGGGATATATTGCTTTCTCAAAACTCATAGCTGTAAAACTTGCGTTTCATTAATAAAAGATGAGGCCTGCAGGGATGAGACCTATTTAACAGAAAACCTATAGTTGAAACCGGAAAAACAAAAAGCCTAAGCTCAATCATTACTGTCATCATTTTTCACGGTTGGGCCCTCTAGTGATTGGTATTAAATAGGAAAAATATTAGGGCGTCGTTGAGGTATCCTTGATACGGTCTTGGAAAAGATCATCAGAAGAAATACAAGAAAATGTGAAGTTCAAATTTCAGCTGCTAGTGCTAGCAGGGCTTTGGTAGAAGATTCATTTCCTGGCTTGGATTATTCTTCACCTTTCGCATGCATGATACGGGTCCAAGGGGGGTCATAATTATTGATACACATTGATTTTGTTCTGTAGAATTTTCATAGTTTCCTTCTGTATCAGAATTAGGACGATACAGGTCTAATAAATCACTGAAGAACATTGCTTTTGTTCAGTGGAATTTCCTCAGCTACAAGCGAGTTATTATACGCTAATGAGCTAAGAGACTGGGTTCGGTTGCATAATAAAAATATATTTTGTATTGGTTCCCAACAGGCGAGTGCTAGAAACATCGAAAGAAAATATGTCAGCAATGGTAGATCCGATGCCAGCAAGGAAGAACAAGAGACGAAGGATATTGTAGTGCAGGTCCCCAGTAGCTTCGTAATTGAAGGTAAGAAGTTCATAGAATTTTTACACCGGAAGACTGAATTACTCACTACCCCCGAATAATAGAGTGAATAATCCTAAAGCAATGATTTCATGCGGCTTTGCGCATTCAGGAAACTTTCAAAGAACTTTTAGTATCAAGTGAACATGACCGCCTTCGAACTAAATTTGAAATGCTTTTGATTGTGTCATCAAAGTCGATTTAAGTGAATTCCACTCCGCTTTACTTGAGCGGAATCGCGGACAGGAACTTGCGCTTCGTTACTTTTGATCGCGTCGCTGCAGTCCGAAACAGCCCTATGATGCTGAGCCGATGGAAAT
Organism: Parhyale hawaiensis; assembly: GCA_001587735.2. Lineage (NCBI taxonomy): Eukaryota > Metazoa > Arthropoda > Malacostraca > Amphipoda > Hyalidae > Parhyale > Parhyale hawaiensis. Next base: position 2,347,093 of record LQNS02015105.1, on the reverse strand, counting down.
CTTCAATTTAATGAGTAAAAATGAGCTCTACGAAGATTCACATGTGAAGTGCTACGGGCCAGCACATAAAACTTAGATCAAGGTCTTGAAGCCAACAACGCCTGGCGGAGCTCTCAAACGAGTGAAACCTCGAAGGCTACAATTCGGTGACCAATCAAGCATACCTTTAATTAGAAACGTGAAAAATAGACGCATAGAATACAATAATACTCATAGTGTATTGTAATTTGACAAATTCACCATGAAGAAATTTGCAGACTAACTCTAGCTGCCATGACTTGACCGGAAATTAGACGGGTGAGCTGGATTCCATCGACCGAAGTTCAGAAGTTGACACACAATCGGTTATCCTTGTGACTACCACAATCTTTATCTTGCTCCATGAAGGGTTTCTAGACGGCTCAACGTAATCGGGCTGCATCCAACACATGCAACGATATTCAAAGTCGCCTTGTCAACGCTCCAGTCTCAAGACTGGAAAAGACAAGTCTTAAAGTCTTTATGTCGATGGTTAATTGAAGGCACCCTTTCATTGAAACGGAAATTTCAAATCAGGGCTGAATATTTTTATTATCTGTAATATATTGCACTCTGATGTAGGATATATGGGAATTTCTAATGGTCAAGTTCAAATATTGACGTAATAGCTTGAAAAATTAGTTCAACACATTATTCATGTACGAAGTGAGTTACATTAATGGAATAATAATAATTTTCTATTTCTTTTCAAATCAAGATGGCATGATGAGCGTGAATGTTCACGTGGAAATGTCTCCTCAATGGCGACTCGCCCACCAGGGTCCCTCGGGACGGTCCTGGTTCCTCTCCGGACCTGACCGTTATCTCAGCTCATCTTGCACTCGACTACTCCTGGTCTACCACTACCACCCTCTCATCTG
>LQNS02015105.1:2318532-2328689 GCA_001587735.2 Parhyale hawaiensis | reverse complement strand
GGGGGTGCCAGGCCCTTCCCCCAATTCGACCCACTACCCCCCTCCCCCCGGCCCACATTGAGCCAAGCTACCCCTTATTCAGCCAAGCCTTCCCCTACATTGAGCCAAACTCGCGACATTTGGCCCTTCAATATTGTAACCATTTAGCCATCGTACATATTTGAATATTATGTAATTCCCTCCATATTTTATGTACTACAGCCGTCGTCCAGCCCTAACGCAAAGTACCTGGTGCCGACAATGACTGTTAAGGGTGAAGTCTCTTTAAAAAACCACCTATCTATAATTTTGAAAGACAATCATTTCATTTCATATCAATGAATGATTCTTGACAGTTTGATCCAGTGAGGAATGTATTTCTCACAATGAAAAGCCCACCAACATGGGCACAATTAATGTTAATTATAGACGCTTCGGAAAAAAAGCAAAATCATAGTAGGCGCTTCCTGAAAATACTGAGAGTAACTGAGTAAGGATAACAAACTTCTTTAGAATAGAAGAAAGGAAATCTAACTGGGGCAACCACTAAAATAATAAGTAAATGAACTAAAGTATTGTGAGAACGCATACCTCCGCCAATCAAAGCAATGGTAACGAAAAAATTTAAATTGGTTCTTTCACCACCACCAAAATTTGACAATAAATTGAACTAGAGCATTGTGAGAACGCATACCTACATCTGCAGATCATAGCAGTGGTCACAAAAAACTGAAATATGCGCTAAAAATTTACATCATTCCATGTTGTTCTTCAACATTTGCTACGATTTTTGCATATTTCATAAAGATGCGTTCATAACTTTTTGAGTTCTGTTGCAGACAAATATAAAATAAAAGACAGAGCAAAAAAAAAGAAAGATAGATAGAACCGAAAGATCACTACAAAATGTTGGTCATTTGCTCTTCGTAATATTCGTAACAATCCGTGCAGATTCCATAAAAATCCGTCCATGACTTTTTGAGTTATTTTACAAAAAAGTCAATGATATTTTCTTCCTAGCTTGCGTAACAATCCCTGTAAAAATCAGTCTATAACTTTTTGAACAATCTTCTTGATAAATAGTCAAAGAGACAAGCAAAACATAAAGACGAACGTAACATCTTTGGCGGAGGCAATAATGAAATTAAAAAGAGTTTCACAGCTGACTCACACTCAATCGAGTCAGTTGTTTTATTGAATAAATGACGCATATATCAAAACCAGCTTGTGGGAGTCCCTAATAGATGATTATATTGCCGCACTAGTCATGTGCACTGCGTTGTTATATGAATGTGACGTCGCCCGATGTTGAGCCCTCAGGTGTATTGCCTATTCTGGCGGGCCCTCTCCCGGCCACAATATATTTGGGCCTCGCACACTCAAGGGTCCCGAGTGCCTTTTTCGCAGGAGACGTTGCAGCTTGCCGCAGTTCCTGCTGATGAGGTTAGTTTTTTAAAGTTAGGTAGGCTCTCAATAATTCCCCTTCTTTTTTAGGAGGTGGGCTACCGATCGAGGTGGCCGACCAATTCCAGCTAGACTTCTACCTTCTTGCATTTCGTTTCCTTCCTCTGTGCGGTGTAGCTGAGTGAAAGCGTTCAACCGTACCCGGGGGTTGGAGATGCACAACTTGAGCCTTATCCTGTTAGTAACGCACTGACCAGTCTGAGACCTACCTGCAGAAAAGCAGAGACAAAACACATAGATAGTTTAAAATGCGCCCAAGTGGCGCACGAGGCTGTGTTAAGCCACAAGAATAGTTCGGCGCGATATAGACATTGTGTCCCTGATGCGCTAGTGAAACTTCTACTACTACTTGCCCGATGTCGAATAACATAAACGTCCAGTCACCGTCTGAAGCGAGTCCTAGGCTAATTTAAGCCTTCTTTTTCAGCATATTAACAATTATAATAGCTAAGTTGGTGTTCCTTTCAATCCTAGGCAAGTGGGCATGCGGTAAAGGATTTATTACAGATTTTTTCCAACTCTACTGTATAACGAAATATCAGGATTTTTTCGCTTCCGAATGTTTTTGGGCTTGGCAGTTCATTTCTGGAGGCAATGTATATCCGCGGTTTTTTTTTTTGTGTTTTATAGAATATGGTATTGAAACTTCACCCTCTGACCCTCATGGACAGCTAGCTTAGTCCAAAAGAAACACTTTGCAGCACCGGGAAGCCCAAAACGCTGCTAAAGAAAATTAAACAAAAAGCCATTAAACGCTGACTTAAACGCCTGCAGGCCAACACGCCCGAAAGCTGATGCCGGCAATGAATTCCAAACCCCAACAGACCAGGGAACGAAGCTTTAACAATTGAATTACTCTATACGTGAGCAACTTGTATAAAGTTTAATTTGGTTTCTCTGAGATATCATGGGAAGCAAATCTATGACATGTCTTTGAATATTTCACTACCTTAAACAGTAGTAGTAGTAGTATCTGAAATAACCGATTCCTATGCCATTTTAGAAACTGTCTTATGCGTCAGAGATAGGCCTACGACCAGTACTTGAACACGCTCTATAAAGCAAGCATGTAACCTTTTGGCATTCATGAGTTGCCTACATATTTTTCTTTGAGGCTTCGTATAACCATGGTTTTTATTTTGTTTTCATAATTAATCAACTAAAGTAATCATATTAATCTGGGCCTTACAGTGGCCATACAGCTTCCGAGGCTCATATAAGTAACAAATATATTACCACAAACGAAAATAACAAAGGTGATCTTTGACACGTAGTAAAAAATATAGAGAAAATGGAGTCCAACCCCGCCTGTTGTCCTTTGCGAGTTTCAACCAAGAAACGCCATTTACTTCTAATGAGCGCACTAGCTGGCGTTGCATTCGCCTTAATATTATCTTTCACTAAAACTTATATCCAATTCCAGAACGTCGATCCAGAGGAAAATTGGTGACCATAAGCTAGCAAACTGACAACATGCTTTTACAAAACGCTCTCCAAATGCTATAGCATCACTGTTAAAAAAAGTCATTGAAAAATACACAAAGTACCATCTACCACATACAGTACACGCAAAAAAAAAAACATCAGGTTTACGGTAGACACAGTAATTGCTGATGAAGAATCAGCGCGAATTATATTATGTACTCCTGCCGCCTTCTGGATTCAGGTAGCTACAACCTAAAATGTTAATATGTGGTATCTCTCGTCAAACGATTTTTTTTCACAGAGAATGCTGAGAAAATAGAAAGTGGTCAAAGAAATGTAATCAGCACCAATAGTCATGTTAAAATATCTTATTTTAAATCCCAATCAAACATTTTCTTTTATGTACCAGTTCTTTAAAAACGTTCAGTATCATTTCCTGAGGGGGGGGGGCACTTTCATTGTATCGAATACCCCCTCCCCAAAAAAAAAATCCTGTGAAGGAGGCAAATGCCACAAATGGCTCCCCTGTATCCGCCAGTGCAGTGCATTCTCTATGGAGCTATGGGCACTGATACATAAGTAAATGGCATCCATCATAAAAGTACTTAACTATTTTGGAGTCTATTGTGAGTAGTGTATAATGTACCCAGATCCCGGATTTTGAGGGTAGGTTCCCCTCACGCCGGCGGGTCATCGCGCCGCCCCTTCCGGTTTCCCAGGCCCCGCCCACTCCGGTTAGCGCCCCCCCCCTGACCCCCGCTAAACCGGTAGTGCATTGGCCGTTACAAACCGGAAGCTCGCGCGCGAGGGTAGCCGCGAGGGTAGGTTACCCTCAAAAAGTCGTATCTCGCTACACTACCCACTACTATTGTGCTGTCTATCATGAAATCACTGATCGTTTTTGTGCTCTTCGATGGTCACGGTGTTCATGATCACATATGTGGCCACAAGTAATAGCAGTAGTAGAAATTATTACTAACACATCAGTGGCACACTGCCTATAGCGCGCCGAACTATTCCTGTGTTTAACCACAGGCTCGTGCGCCACTGGGGCGCGTTTTAAACTATCAATGAATTTTGTCTCGGCTTTTTTTGCCGGGAGGTTTCAGAGTGGTCAGTGGGCTACTGAAAGGAAAAATGCGCAAGTTGTGCATCTCCAGCCCCCGGGCACGGCTGAACGCTTTCGGTCAGCTACGCCGCACAGGCGAGGGAAACGAAATACAAGAAGGTAGAAGTCTAGAGGGAATTGGTCGGCCACCTCGATCAGCAGCCCACCTCCCGAAACAGAAGGGAAGTATTGAGAGGTTACAAAACTAACCTTGTCAGCAGGAACTGCGGCAAGCTGCGACATCCCGTGCGGAGAAGGTACTCAGGACCCTTGGGGTAGTGAGGCAAAGATATATTGTGGCAGGGAAAGGGCCCGCCAGAATATACCCCTGAGGGCTATGTGGCCACAAAAGGATGCCGTTGATCTTACAATACAAAACGTAATGTGCAGTACAGCAGTCCCAATCCAATGCATAGCAATGAAACTCACATGGTTCAGCTGAAAAACAGAATATTATTTCACTTCATTCTCTTCACCATAATATTTAAAAAAAAGCGAACGGCCCGTTGGCTGCACACTCGAACACACCGATAACCGTTATCTGGGGGCCCAACTGTGCCGCAGGTCTGCTGATGTTGCTGATATTGTATACATCGTGCAATATGCATAAAATATCATGGGAGGTTTGTTATACTGGACAAAGCTTTATTTTGTGTAACTTTTGTGACGCTTAATTCTCTTTGACGTCATGCTGGAATAATTTCTAGGCGAACGATCCATTGTTGCGTAAGGCAAGAATAATTTTAGGACAAAACTCGGCAACGTTTTACAAGAAAGTTTTGGTACCAATTGCAGCAAAGTTACGCAAGATTAAGTTAAGTACCAATCCTCATGATATTATGTAAGAATTATTTTACATTACAGGGCAAGAATCCTTTCGGCGGTGACCACGACAATTTCCTGTGTCCCTTCTGGAATTCACGTTTGCTCTAGAAACCAAAATCGTACAGCAGCTTCTTTTACGGCCAAAAATTCTGCTAAGGCTACTAGGAGCAACTCAATGATCAGTCGTGAATTGTACTCGTTGCCAAGTGAATATCGAGCAATATTTTACGGTAAACATATTTTCAGTTTTAGGCTCAGTCCCCAGTATCGTTGGTTGCGCTGATAACGACGTAAAGCTTCGTTGTGAGCAACAAAAGACTGTGATAGAGAAGACACTTGTTTGCCAGTTGTTGTCTGTTGGTATCAGCAGTGCCAACTGACTTCACTTCATCCCGAGTTTCATTTCACGTCGAGTTTGTTCAGTTCATTGAAGGATTTCATCAGAGTGACCTGCATATTGAATTTTTGCAGAATCTTTAGGATGACAAAACCGGTGGTGTTAAGTTCGGTGGCTCTGGTGCTCTCCATCCACCTAATAACCAGTGGTGCTTATCCTTTCCAGGACAGGTCCCAAGAACGGACAAACATGGAGTATCAGCAGGTAAGTTGAACAAGCGATTTCTATATAATTTAGAGGAACATCAAAGAACCTTGCAAATACATGACCTCCTCATTGTAGAGAAAAAATTGGAAATTTAGTATTTACACCTACACAGGTATTTTGTTAAGCAAGTTACTGCTGATGATACCATCTGTGAACCATTGTATATATTTTATACAGTGCTGAGTATTTTATTCTTTGATCCTAGATTGGTAATCCCCGACTGCCGAAAGGTATTTGGTATTTCCGAGTTTTTCTTAAATCTGAATTAATTACATACTCGAGATAGCAATCTCGAATATATTTTGCACTTCACTGTTGATGGCGATTGTTGACGTGAGATACAAAATTCTTTCCCGCTCTACAGGAAGGCCGAATTTTGGATCATGTAATAGTCTTCATGACTGATTAAAATGTCTAACCACTGGTTTTACAGCCTTAGTATTTCTGCCCGATTTGAACAACGTTTCTTTAAACAGAGGTATTATTCTGTTTCAAACTTTTGATCAACTGTATTCGGAGAAATTTAGGGCAGCCATGCTGGAGTTGAATTGAGTCGCACTGATTTAGCTGATTTGAGTGGCTTCGAGTATATTGAAGTTGAATAAAGTTCAGTGGCTTGAAAGGTGTAATAATTACATAGACTTAAACAGTATTGGAGTTGCAGTTACGTGAACATAAATGAAGTTGACTTGATGCAAGATAAATCAACTAAAATAAATGACAATGCGGTGATAGAAGTTCAAATGCGTTGAATATAATAATTCAACAAATGACATTTGATTCTCTCTATGTGTAAAACTTTCATTTCATATAGCTGCTAACTTAAAAAAAATGAACTCATGAGTTTCAGTTTTTCATCTTTGCAAATTTAATTTTGGATTTCTTCCCTTAAATCTTGCATTAGGTAAAATACTACTTTTTGGATCGCCCTAGGAGAGATAATAATGTTGTGCACTGGGTTTACTAGAGTTTATGAGTTGAAGCAGAATGTTGATCAGATGAGATGGCTGGCAGTAGACGGATCAACAGGCCCATTCCCATAGAGCAGCCGGGACTGAGGCTCCTGCCCTATATGAGCTATTGCCATTATGTCAAATACAGTAGATATGCCTCAAAAAAGGCAGTGGTTGTATCACCAATTCTTAGAGCATAACTATTTCAGAATGAAAACGTTGAAGTTTTACTGGGTGCAACGTAGCCTCCTTATAAATGGTTGAATGCGTTAACAAACGCAAAACATGTTTTATGTGTGGGCCTACTGCTGCAACAGAGCTTTGTTTTGTATAGATAGTAGGTCACGTTGTGAGGTGGCGCCATGAATCTGCAACTTACTACATCGTACGCCTCAATGTACGATTTAATTTTGCCCAATAGGAGGTTATGTTTTTCTCAAGTTTGCTTATCTGTCTGCCTGTTCGTCAGTCTGTCACCAAGATAACTCGCAAAGTTATGTACTGATCTTTATGAAATTAACAGAGATTGTTAAGTATCTTAGAAGGAACAGATGATTAACTTTTGGTGAAGATCCGTTCTACCATTTGTTTCGAAGTTTGTTTATTTGTCAGTTTTTTTTTTTGTTGCATAACTCAGAAAGGTAGGAAACGATGTTCATGAAAATTGCATTATTACCTCCGCCAAGGAGGTTATGTTTTCGTCGTGTTTGTCCGTCTGTCTATCTGTCTGTCACCAAGATAACTCAAAAAGTTATGAACCGATGTGGATGAAATTTACAGTGATTGTTAGGTATGTTAGGAGGAACAGATGATTAACTTTTGATAAAGATATGACCATCCGTTTGTTTCTTTGTTTGTCTGCCTTATTTTTCTCGATGCCATAACTCAAAAAGTTATGGATGGATTTTGATAAAATTAACATGAGTTGTTAGGTATATAACAAAGAGTATATTACCAAATTTTGGTAATGATCCGTTCGTTCGTTCGTTCGTTTGTCACTGTTTTTAGTTTTATGCTTGTTAGAACAATTACTCAAAAACTAATGAATGAAATTTATGAAATTGATAGGGCTTGTTAGTAATGTTAAAAGACATAAGTGATCAAATTTTGGTGCAGATCGGTTTGTTCGTTTGTATTTTTGACTTATGTTTGTCATAACGTTTGTTAACAGTATAACTCAAAAAGTTATGAACGGATCTTCAAGAAAATAGAACAAGCTGTTATTAATATAAAATTGCACAAATGATTAGATTTTGAAGTTTATACAAAGAAAATTATTGTTTCAGAACCAGTTTGAATTTTTTGCTACCGTTGCCTCACTTGGCGGAGGTATGCGCTCTCAGAGTGCTCTAGTTTGTGAAGGTTATTACCAGATCTTTTTGGAAGATAAAAGTTCAAGTATCGGGCCTGAAGGATACCTCAATGGTCAAAAAACTGTCCGACCAAATTCAAGCGAATATTCTACCTCCCTTATGTCGATGACTCATGTGTAATATTCCATCATCTAAGCCATGTATTAAAATTTCTGGACTATTTGAATTCGAAACATTCAGCTATTCAAATCACTACTAGTGAAACTGAAATCAATTGTGAAATGAGTTTTCAGGACTTAGCAATCGATAAGAATAATCGCAGAATCTTATAACTTCTTCTGTCTTTAAGATAACAACGTTCACGGGTCTCGAATTAAAATAATCCTTGCGTATCTTCTTATTTGAAGACAAACTTGATTAGCTGCATGATCCTTTGGGCATTCAGGATTAAACTAACATTATCTCAATTCAATATCAAATTTCAACGTCTCAGAAAATTCTGCACATAAAATTCGTTTCCATCTAAACTAATTGTAAATGTGTTCCGCAAGGCTCAACAAAATTTACAACAGTAGACCATCCAATCCAACTGCTGAACACGAAATTAACTTCGGTATCTCAGTTTGCCATTTTAGGTTATGAAAGCTCTAATTTTAGAAAGAAAATTTATGTCACTTCTTAAAATATTGTATCCGCATATTCAAGTTCCTATAAAACTAAAACTTAGCTTAACAATCAGCTAATTTTTAGCATTGAAAGACTAAGTGCCACTTTCACTTACTTTTTCTGTCGCTTGTACGTATCAATGCAGAAAAAGAAACAAATGAAAGTCAGAATGCTTCAGCATCAACTGGCATGTCACTTAGAACATAACAACGAGCTATTAACTTTATTTAAAGCACGATAGATAAGCTTTTATCTTAAAAATAACTTTACACTGCTTTTCCACCATTCTAAAACGCGCCTTAGCGATTGTACCAAGTTAATTCAAAACAACTTTTGAGTAAAAACAAGTTATTGCTCTAGTAACAAAGAATTTAAAATTGATATCGACGTTTCGGCATCTAACTAGTGCTATTCTCAAGATAATAAAATCTGCAATGGAAACACCGAAATAAAATGCATGAAAAAGTAGACTGCCACAATAGCGTACCTATGGTCTATAACCATCTCAATAACGCCAGTAATTTTGAAGCAAAGTTGATCGTGATAGTTACGCGTAACGCCTCACGGGCCGCCTAATATTATACTGAAAGTCCGTGAACGTTTAACTCAAAAGTGCTACGGGAAATACAACTGGAATGCGTAACATATAAATTGACTTTGCTTACAGGCTGAGTGCTGAATATCCATTACAGAAACATAGAAGCTAGCGGTGGTGACTAGTATGGGCAGGAGTGGCCGGTCAAACATTGTGTGGTCTATGGACAGCTGAATAACACCTGTTTTTTGCGGCAAAGTTGATCGTGATGGTTACGCAACGCGTGATGTCAAGGTTGTAGAAAATGGCGAAAATGGGATCCTTATTCCTTTATCTCAATGGACTTCTTGCTTGAAACACTTCTTGGAATCGAAAAAATAGAGATATTACAGCTTCTCTTAGCACGGCCATGCAGTCTTATTTTTATAACTTTCTCCATACATCGAACCATATGTTAGTTCTCAGTTTTCCACGTACAAATTCAGAAGCTAATTTACGAAGGGCAGAGAAAGCAATGATTTTTCATGAGCAGCAGACATATATTTTTTTTAGCTTGCTGTCTTCCTTTTGACGGAGCAAATTTAGCTTCAACACAAAATCTTCGATGTACTGAAGGCTTGTTCGGTATCATGGATACGCGGCGGGTAATTCATTTTAATTCACTGAGGATTTGCTGCTTGCTAATATAAGATTTTCGCCCATTGCGATCTATAATGGGTGACGATTGTACTTCTTACATGAATTGAATGAGAGAGCACTTATTACCTCCGCCAAGGAGGTTATGTTTTCGTCGTGTTTGTTTGTTTGTCTGTTTGTTTGTTTGTTTGTCTGTCACCAGGATAACTCAAAAAGTTAAGAACCGATTTGGATGAAATTTACAGGGACTATTAGGTACGTTAGGAGGAACAGATGATTAACTTTTGGTGAAGATATGTCCATCCGTTTGTTTGTTTGTTTGTCTCGTCATTTTTCTCGATGCCATAACTCAAAAAGTTATAAATGGATTTTGATGCAACTAACATGAGTTGTTAGGTATATAACAGAGAGTAGATTTCCGAATTTTGGTAATGATCTGTTTGTTCGTTCGTTCGTTTGTCACTGTTTTTAATTTTATGCTTGTTAGCACAATAACTCAAAAAAAAATGAATGGATCTTTATGAAATTTATAGGAGTTGTTAGTAATGATAAAAGACATAAATGGTCAAATTTTGGTGCAGATCGGTTGGTTCGTTTGTATGTTTGACTCATATTTGTTATAACGTTTGTTAACAGTATAACTCAAAAA
>LQNS02015105.1:2270735-2284685 GCA_001587735.2 Parhyale hawaiensis | reverse complement strand
GCACGCAACCGCCTATGTTATGTCACACGGGCGGGTCGGCCGCTACTGAACCGCATCGGGTTAGTTGCGGCCGACCCGCCCGTGTGACATGGTAAAGGCGGCCTGACCGTCAGGGGGCAAAAACCGCTCGTCTGACAGGGGTCTTAAACTCGTATTCATTAAGAAATGTATATCGGCTATAAATGATGGAAGTTGACTCCATGGCTACACCATTAACATGCTTCTACATTCTCCTACTAAATCTAAAAAAATCTCACTCGAAGCAATTTTTTGAATTTTTTCCTTGACTCTGAAGGTGATAATCCTAGAGGTGCTGCCAATGGCGGGATGAAAATCTTATCAAAATAATACTAACTACTTCAACAAGAGATGATTGCAAAAAAATCACAAGTCTTTCTCCAGCTTGTTCCTTGCAAAAATTTCAAGAAGAGTTTTGAAATACTTCTATTCTTTAATCAAAAAAACTTCTAACGTGTTGGAGGACTCTACAGAACTGTAGTGTATAGTAAGTGTCACCGTTGTGAACATTCTTTAAGAGAAAGAACTGTTCTACGATTATTCGTGAGGTGCACCAAATACAGGACAATTTTGTTTCGAACTGGAAAAATTTTAGCAAAACCAGGAAAATCTTTCATTCCTAAGCATTATGCCAATACTGAACATATTTTTAAAAGAAGTAATTTTGTCAGTGGCGGCTCGTCCATTGGGGCCGGCGCCACTAACATATTGAATGGAAGAGTACAAGAAATACAAATAGAAGGATAAATCTTAAATAATAATCTTTTTAAGAGTCTAGGACCGGAATTCAACATGGAAAAGAACATGTAGCTATCTCAGAAAGAGTTCCACAAAAAAGTTGAGGGGCCCCACCCTTACGCAGAACACGAGCCGCCCCTGAATTTGCTCGGGCCAGAGCTGCTCTGCTCTGTACATTGGCAGCACTGGACAACATTACAATGCCCGCGTTGACCATCATCTCGGTATATCAAGCAGAACAGGTTTACCACTTGCAAAACCTACACATTCAGCTACCAGTCTTCTTGCAGAACGAAACAACCACCCAATTAGCAGAAAAGACTTTTTTTTTATCGACTTTACCAACCCAATAGAACTCACAACTCTAGAATCGCTATATATCTCTAAAACAAAACCCAGCCTCAGCATAATGACCACAGCTGCATCACTCGTCACGATCCAAGACTAAGGTTTTCCCTCCGACTGTACATGCTCCGTTCCCTTCACATCCCCTATCGTCCGACTGTACAAGGAAGCAAAGAATGCAACGGGAGGACTCAATAAGACTAAAATAAAACTTAGCTGTGACCGCACGTAGCAAATTTACATCACATCGACGAGTCGAAGTGTTTGAATGTGGGACCGCAGGCCTTCGTAGGTTGCTTTCTTTAACATATCACCGTATTTTTCGATTTATTTCATTCAATCTCCCACTACTGGCCATCTACTTCAGCAGCAAAATACTGTAAAATGCTGTTGCTAAGTACAGAAAGTTCGAGCAATAGGCTAACTGTTACTGTGATTTCTCTCGCGTACAGAATTGGCTATCATGGTGCTTAAATTTGTTGGTAAGGAATATATATGTTCAGTGAAGAGCACTGTAAACTGAACATGAAGTGTAAATAAGGCTTCAGTTAAGAAAAAGCAGTTAAATTAGGTCGCCAAAAGGGACCAAATTCAGGGCTGGTGATGTGAAAGTTTCCAGCAGCATGCACAGCAATTTTCTATAGATAATTTCTAAATTAGTTTATATATATATATATTTATTAAATTTATTAATTCGCTAGAGATGAATTTTGCAATTTAAGACAATTTTTCTGGTTTAATTAGTTAAAATACTCCTAGGCTGCTCTGCCGTAGATTCGTCGATGATGACGTCACTTTTCGATACTAATTTCTCGTTAGTCCTCCCATTACGCTCATTGCTTCCTGGACTGTATACAGCTCTCTATATAAGGGCCCCCTCCCCCCAAACGTACTAAGGCCATTACCTTTTAGGTCTCTCTAGCTCTAGCAACATCTATCAGGCCCCAAAGGATAATGAGACACAACAGGTTAACCCAGGGGGCGGAGCCAAGCTGTAGTGCATCATGGGAAATGGCCTTGTGATGTCATAAAGACATAGTACGTTTATCAGTAGCAATTTTGCATTGTTTCTTCATTATTTCATATGGGCCGCCAGAGTGTCCTACAGGTCATACAGTGTTTATAGTTGCACAAAAATATGTATGAAATCCTCAACGAACTTTTTTCTAGCTCTCTGGAGGACAAAATTTGATTATCATTTAGGTTGTTTTTTTTTCGTAAAAGGCACCCACGCGGTCGGAGGTTTCGGTAAAATGTTGCCCTAAGCTGTGCCGTCGCGTACGCGTCGTTAACATATCCACCTCTCCTAATCGTAAAAACTACAGCATCATTGGAAAAGTTATGGAATTAACATTCGCCAGATTCAACAACATCATTCCGTAAGAAAGTTTAGGTATGTGGGATACAGTTAGATTTTTTTTTTTTTTTGTAAGTTAGTTAGCGCGAGTCGGACGCAGCACTACTGTACTGCCGTAACACGCGCAGCGTATAGCAGCTGATGTTTTTTTTTATTTCACCGAGCAATTGTATAACTTTTGCGTATTATAATGGGTGGGGCAAATTAACGTCCTTTTTTAAAAGATGTGGAATTCGCTTTGCATGAGTAGTAGCGGAGTGGGCGTGGTCTCATTTTACAGAGGCAGGCATAAAGTTTTCTTGTAAATGCGGTCAGACTGGTCAGTCGCAACCTCGGAGTAAATATATATATCTCCGAGGTTGCAACCATGCGTTGGAGTAGAGAGCAATTCCACAGGAACTATCGGTAGCTGATTTCACTTCCCGATGGAACGCATGTGAAACATTTCTCGAAAACGTTCCTCAAGACGCTATTGTTTACTTTAGAGTTGAAATACATTTTCATTTGTCGGCAAGCGTCAACGAACAAAACATGTTCTACTGGTCTGATACCAGTCCCTAACAATCGCACGAAAGGCCGTTGCATTCACCTCAAGTTACAGTGTGGTGTGCAATTTCATCCGCTGCAATTATTGGTCCTTGGTTTATTGAAGAAAATGAGATCACAGGGACAGTAAGCACAGTCCGCTATGTGCAGATGCCACAGGATATTTTTCCCACGAATTGAAGGATTAGACCGAGGGGTGGTTTGGTTTCAACAGGACGGAGCAACGGCTCCCACCTCAACGGCTTCGATGGCTGTTTTGCCAGAACACTTTCCGCAGCGCCTGATTTCAAGAAGGGGTGATTTGGAATGGCCCGCCTGTGCCCCCGATTTATCTCCTTGTGATCTTTATTTGTGGGGATGTTTGAAATCCCGAGTTTATTTCAATCGCCCAAGAAGATTGCCAGACTAGATGGCAAATATCCGAAAAGAAATTGCCAATAATATACCCACTGATATGCTAGAGAGGGTCAGAGCAAACACCAAAAATCGGTTTGTTCAGTGTATGGAGAACAGGGGGCGATTTCACTGGTATTCTTTTTAAAACTATGTAAAGCGAAAGTTTAAATATTTAATTTAATGTTGAAACAACATTAAAACCTTTTTCATTCAAACAACTTGTTTTATTGCCTTTTGGAATAAGGAAGTTAAGTTGCCCCACCATTTATATACACGTTTGCTCTAATATTACATCGCTGGAAGGAAAGTAAATTGTTTCTTTGGTCCTTTAATGATTTTCTTACAAATCTTGTTTGAAACTGTTTCTATCTCGCCGTTCAATCGTTCGCATTGAGCCAATTTTTGTTGCAGCAGTTTGAAATTATAAAGCGTAGCAGAGCATTTGTAGAAGACGAAAGTAAATCGAAAACATTGCGGCATTCACCCATATAAATCTATATTTGGAATGCCATATTATTTCCGATGAAACTCACTTAATTTATTGCTTTATAAAGACGATAAACTTGGCTCTAAAAGTGCTTCTGACTCATTCGGGCATTTGCCGGTTGAATTCATCTGCTCTTTTACGAGCCTTTTAACCAACGTTCTTTGAAAATTTTATCCTTCAGAGATCTAAAAAAGTTCATAGATGCGCTTTGATACATATTTTTGTATAACTATAATGATTGTATGACATGTAGGACACTCTGGAGGCCCAAATGAAATGATGAAGAAACAATGCAAAATAGCTACTGATAAACGTACTAGGTCTTTGTGACGTCACAAGCCCATTTCCCATGATGCATTACAGCTTGGATCCGCCCCCTGAGTAAACCTGTTAAGTCTCCTAATCCTTGATCTGGCTCCACGCAAATTGAAATAAAATTAGCTACTCATTTTAGATCCTTTGACTTCATATTTTAAATCTTCTGATGATGAGAGATATCATCCCAAAATGTTAGGTTTTCTTAAAATTTGTCGATCCCTATAGCTATTTTTTGAAATTAGCCTTAGTTTAATATTTAGTTTTGAGATTTTTTACTCAACCGAATCCGCGGCTGACTTCATCTTTTCTTAATTCTTCTACCTTCTTAAATTTTAGCGGAGCTGGTCGAGTGCGCGTCAGTTGTGAAGCATTCGTTAATAACATAATTACCTCTGCGAAAGAGGTTATAATTGTGTCAAGTTTACCTGTCTGTTTGTCACAAGATGACTCGAAAAGTTATCGACAGATGTTTGCAAAATTTACAGGGATTGCTAGGCATGTTAGGAAGAACAGATGATTAATTTTTGGTGAAGATCCGTTCAGTCATTACTATCAGAGAAATTTACACGAATTGTTAGTAATCTTATGAAGGGCAAATGTCCAAATTTTTGTGATGATTTTTCAATCCTTTTAATGTCTCTATATTTGACTTTATGTTTGTCAGTAACATAGCTCAAAAAGTTATGAACGGATCTAAATAAAATTAGTAAAAATAGCTTTAAATTTTAAAAAAGCACCAATTACCAAATTTGGGTGATAGTGTTTGTATTTGTTGAAACATAACTCAAAAAATTATGGATGGATCATGAAGATAATTTAAGAAACTGGTATTACTGTCAAGAGGCACAAATTATCATATTTTTGGTGATGATAAATAGGAAATCCGAGTTTTAGGACCTTCTTGAATTTTTCGTTGTCCTGTTTGGCAGAGGTTGGCCCTCTGACAATGCTCTAGTAATCTAGTTAATTAATTTCATGTTCAAACGGTTATCCTCGTTAGATTTGATCTGTTTTATTCATAAAGATCTTTTCTGATCCGTGCTGTCTCTATTTTCAGAAAAGGCTTGCCTCAGTATGAAGGCTTGACTTGATGTAGGGGGGCTTGGNAGAAGGGGCTCGATCCCTCAGTGGTCGTAAGTACAGAAAGTTTGATCAGTAACTCTTCTTGTGTTTTTTTTTCGCGTAAAAAATATAGCACAGCCAATATTTTTGGTTAGGATTGAGACGCAGCCTTCGAGGGCCTGAGCTTCAACCCTCACGCACTTCGACTCGTCGCTGTGACGTCATTCAGCTACATACGGTTACGGCTAAGTTTTACTTTAGTCCCATTGCTTTCTCCCGTTACACTCTGCTTCCTGCTTGCCAGAGTTAAATTTCCGGAAAGTTTTTCATATTTTTAAATGAATTGAGACTTGAAAAGCTGCACACGCTTTTGTCAAGTTAAGCTGACACGCTAAAGCTGCTTTTCAACACTGTGGAGATTGAACGTATATGTACTTGAAAAAACTAAACTGTTCACGGACCTCAAATAATTGTAATAATGTTACCCATAGAGGCAATTACAGGTTATAATAAATTTTTGACAGGGGAATGACTGGGAGGCGATTAATGCAAGAGAGAATTAAGAGATGAAATGGAATTCTGAGCGGTACCAGCAACAGCCGTCGTAGCTTCCATTAAACGAGCATGCAGTTCAAAGCTGGAAAAGTGCTTTAATATTAATTTAACAAATAATGTGGTGTTCCATTACAAAGGAATTAGCTCGGTTTGAAGAAAGTATAAGTTGGATCGGTTGTTTGAAATAATACATACAATACGTTGAAGAATTATGAACTGAACTAGCAGTGACGTTTGTCATGATGATATATCAACCCAAAATTTAACAATAGGCTGTAAACATATGAAATTGGGAACACACTTGTATGCTGGCCTGTATCTGCAGTTATCAGTTTGGCCATCTAGCTTCAGCTCAGTTCGATATGCATAGTGTTGTAGGCCGTGATAGTTTAGTTTTCGAGAGGGTTTCGGTAGAGCAACACATCGAAAATTTAGTATGAAAAACTCTGCGGTGATAGCCCTCGTGGCTCTGGTATGTTCTATCCACTTAGTAAACAGCAACACGCGGCTCTACCGAGAGAAAGCCCCCCATGAAAGGGCTGTGGTTCGCAAGGTAAGGACAACTGCCTATTTTCATGCATTATTATTTTATTAGAAAAATTAGAGTTACATATCAGGATCACCCACACCTTTCGAGTCTTATAGGAATAGCATAATTTGAGAGATAGGTACTTTTATCATATAATTAAGCCCGCTGCAGACGGTAGGTGTTTGTCCCGTGTTTTTCGTACCATTGCATCTCTGGTCGGCCAAAATTTCTGCTACAGTGTTAGCCCTCAAATCACTTCACATCGAACGTGCCCCTAGTTATCTCACTTCTGGTCTCTCTTAAAATTTTGAGTGAATAAGAATGCAGAAAGGCCTGTGAAATTTTATTGTTAAGGCAGACGCAGTAAGACCTTAGAATGCTGTAGAGTAATAAGTTAATAAATACAGGACAAATGGCTGCCCTCTGCAGCAGCGAGCTTCAGACTGTATCATACTACACAGTCCACTTGAAATTTGTGGCCTTTAACAAGTCATTCATTTTGCAAGGCATTGAAGTAACTTTAATAAACCTTTTTATATAAAGACAGTAAGAAACTTCCAAGATTTTTGAGCCATAGAAAAAATTTTTATCAGCAATTAGCATTCATTTCTTAATTGATAGCAGAGGCGGCGAGGTAAAATTAGAGAATTCATAGAATCTTAACCCTTTCTTCCATTAATTTATTAATTTGCCTTATATTATATTCGTAGAATCAGTACTCAATGGTATGATGTATCGATTCACTTGAGCAGTTTTAGAAACGTGTTGTATTTAGTAAAACCGTGATCAGAGTTTTGGGTTTAAGTAATGCGCACCGTATATATCTAATTCTACTAGGTGTACTCTAATTCAAATTATATTTTTCTAAATAAACTTTTCTAGCATATTATTAGTTTAGATTGCTCTCTTAACTTTCCGTTTGATACTCCAAATGACCATTATTCACAAATAAATTCTTGTCCATCACATATAACGGAGTCGCAGTCATAGAGTCATTTAATTCGTAAGTGCGGCGTATTTCTAACTGTAATATATCTATTTTATTTATAAATTTCATTATCTTTATCATATCTATCATAACAAATGTTACACCTCATAAAAAGTGTACCGTATTTTAAACTGTAATATGGCTATTTTCAGTTTTACGTTTTCTCAATTTTACCATGTATATAATACAAAAGTTAAACATGAATGGCTATTCAGATTTGTACTACTGTATTTATTTAGTTTCTAAAGGGTTACCATTGACCGCCCACTATAGTGATAAATTGTTAACGGTAAATCTTGTCCCATGTGTTAGCTTTAAAAATGTTACTTACCGTATTACATTGAATACGTCAAGGTGCTGGGCTCTTACTTTGCGATTACTGCATATGAATGAGAAAATTATTTAATTGTATTTGTTTGTTTACTTTAAAATATCAAAATTTCCAATTATTCATAACGGATTTAATAGTCCCCTGATGATTTGAGTTGAAAAAACTGTGGTTCGAGTAGTTAGACCGTTGGAACAGTTTCCTAGTTTTTATATTTTTGAAAAGCTTACAAGGTCATCTCTGTCCTAGGGCTTCTATTCATCTAAATCCCTAAATCCGGCTCTGGGTCCAGAGTTACAACATTGTAGGACTGCCTCTCTTGCACCTGACAGCATCTCCATAGTACAAAAGAAACATGATCTATGAACCTCACGCATGTCGTCGTAACTGCAAAATGTCATGCATAAGCCCTTGTATGCTCCGCCAATGAGAGAGCTCATTGCATACGACTTGGGCTCCCACACACCGATGGGCCTTGAGCTCCGTAAATGCACTTACAAGCGGTAACTGTGAGATAAAATTCGGGCCGGGCTGTACAAACTCGTATTTGCCTTGACAACGCTTGATGTTGATCCGTGGAATTCGTTGCATGATCATTTTGATCATGACATAAGTTCAACCACCGGCTTGCCATAGCTAATTTGTCACCAGTCAGGATCAAACTTTTGTAGCACTTAAAGCGGGCTTCACAACTTCACACGATGGTCTTAAATTTTCTCCACGTCTTTATCTTGGCCGTTTTGTTGCTTCCTTATAAACACCGCTGTAGGTCCAGTAGAAGATTAACTAAAATGTTAGCCGTCATCAGCTAGCTTTTTGCCAGTGTCACTATAGCGAAGTTTTGGGTACATCTCCAAATTTTGAGTGACTTAGAACTCAAAAGGTTCTTTAATTTACGATTGTTGACAATGAAAAGTGTGAACATTCGGATATATTTACGTCGGGCTCTGACCTCGCCCGTCAAACGATAGTTGTGTGAACCCTCCTTTAAGGGATTAAAAAATTAACCCACCTTCAGAACTAGTATGTACATACGTATTAATGCGTACTGGCCATGATTATGAATCGAATTATAATAGAAAATAGGTTCGATAGTTGGCAGTAGACGGAACAACAGGCCCATTCCCAAAGTGCCGTCGAGACTTACGCTCCAGCCCTTTATGAGCTATTGTCATTATGTCAGCGTCATTCAGATGTCTGAGAAAAATAAAAAAAATCAGCTAAAGAGACGATCCTGCGGGCACGATTTATTGCTACAGATCCGCGCAACTTGGGGACGTTAAGTTGGTTGAGACGGGGAAAAATGATCAATTAAAGTGGACATCGATGCATTTTGGCCGGTAAGAGTTTGTGACTCCTGAACAGCAAATTTTAAATGCTGACGCACTAGCACTTCGTACACGAGAAAGATGATCTCTTCGAATTTCTACTCGAAATTCCTGGTAATAAATCCCAGAACTCTGCTTCTCATTTTTTGATACTCCTGTCAACGTGCTGACTGTGTTGCAATTTGTTTGTAATAGTTATTCTGAGGTTACGTTGTTAGGTGGCAGCGGTCAACTCTATCCCTTTCATTTCCAATTAGGCTGAGGATATCTCTGGCTCCGGCCAAATGTGCATTGCTGAAATTTATCGATATTAAGGCTCATCTGCAGCGTTGTGGTCCGTCCATAAAGTAGACATGGTTTTCCTGGAGATCAGCTCTATTCCTGGCAGGAAGACATAGTTTGTGCCATATGCAAATTTGCCGATGTTACTACGTATATTACGATCAAGATCGTTGGCCAAGCACGCTACCTTGTAGAACCCCAGATGCGACCAGCGACCAGTCGCTCGTCTCTCCATACAGCTTCATTCGCTGCTGTTGGCTTGTGAGCCATGCCCTGATCCAGCGTGAATAGTTCCCCTGGTTACCATGGATCTCTTATTTTTCTTTTATTAAACATTGATAGGGGATTTTGACAAAATCCTTTTTGGAAGTCTAGGTAAACGAGGTCGATGGTTTTGCTGGCGACCGAGGTAAAGCTGATTTGTCAAACGTTACTGGAGCTTTTCTTATTCCGTTTCTTATGTACCGGGATCACATTGGCTAGTTTCCAATGCTAGGGAACTTCTGCCATACTTAAAGACCGATTAAATATTTAAAAAAAAAAGCAGTGGCGCTGTTATGACTGGAGCCATTGCCATTTCCCGTAGAACACGAGGAGAAAGTTTATCTAGGCTAGTTCATTTGTGCACATTCAGGTGGGTCAGTTCCTGAAAAACTTCATATACGCACTAAAAACATACGTGTCTAAGAGAGCCATTTTTATTAAGTTACTAGTATTGGAGCTGGTTCCGGAATATTCGTAAACTTTCAAAGGTAAACACCGAAGCGAAATATTCGTTCAGGATAGTAGCTTTGTCTATTAGGTCATTGGTGATTTTAGCATCAGGGGTTTCGAGTGGACCTATAGTTTCTGTATTGAGTCGTCATTCATTCACATACTTATAGAATGCCTTTGGGTTGCGTTTTGCTATAACGGCTACGGAAACTTCAGACTTGTCTCTTCATTTCCCGACATGCCATAATGTGACTGGACCTGTTCTCCTCAGTTGGATTAAGCTTCCAGGCTTTGCAAACACACTTGTCGCCTGGCAATGCAGCGTTTGACGGTCCGATCAGTCCAGAGCGGGTCATTGCTGATACAAACTCGTTTGTCATCTCCGCAAGGGGGTTATGTTGTTGTCTAGTTTGCTGTTTGTCTTTTTGTCTACCACCAAAATAACTCAAAAAGACATGGACGGATCTTTATGATTTCTTTTGTGCATAATCACTTCCGCTAATGCTTTCTGCAGCTGAATCTCTTCTATGAAATTGAAACTTCACGCTGAGCAGACGCCTTTTTATGCTGAATTAAATTTACATTGCAGCCAAATTTCGACGATTGAGGTTCACCTCTCGCTTGGTATCCAGAATCCAGGTTACCGTAAGCCTGATTATTTTCCGTGAATTCTTTCGGCTGATCTATATTTTCTTAGTACTGCTCAACGTTTGGCCAATTCAGAACTGATATTCAGGCCTTATTTTGCAGGAGAGATAATTTGCTCACGAAAAACTCATAGCTGTACAGCTTGCATTTTATTAATGGAAGATCAGGTCCGCATGGATAACGTTGGGCCAATTCTAAGCTGACTAGTGGACCCGCGCATGAAAAAAGTTTACGCAATAATCGATGTATTTGCTTTATAAATATTCTCTTCATTGACTTACTTCTTCTTCATCACAAGAAATTTGTGTTGACTGATGACACTTCTTCATTGATTGTACTTTCCGTAATCAAATACATACAGAGGAAAACGCTACGACGGCCAACTCAAATTATTATCGTAAGAGATGCGTGCTTTCTTCTGAGCAGTGCACTTCAATTCGTCTGCAGCACACTCCTTCCTTCACTTAGATGACATGCAAAATATTAACTGTATTCGTAAGCGCTGAAACATCACTGAATTTCATTTCCGCTGCGTATCCAGAACACACAGTGAGATAGTTTCAGCAGAACTAAATTTTCGCTCCTGAAAAGACTATACGTCTACTATACAGAAGAAAATCGGTTCTTCTACGCTTCGCTGATTTGCTACAAAATGTGTACATCGTAAACCAAGAGAAAATATAATTTCGGTGTAGAGACAACGTAAAGAATATCAGACTTCACAGGAACGGCAAGAGAAGCTGGAAGAGCAAGAACTGCATTCAATGTTAATAGTGATAAGTACCGTGATCCAAATTAGGCCTTCTTCTGTAATTTGGTTTATTGCCTACTGAATCCCATCAGAAGGAAACAGGATCGCCAATATTTTCAACGGGGCAAGAAATGCATCTGATGATAAAAGGGTATGGATTTCACTTTAGCCTTCTGCAACCTTGTCATCGTATTAGTATCAAATAGGAGAAATATTAGGGCGTCGTTGAGGTATCCTTGATACGGTCTGGGAAGAGATCAACAGAAGAAATACAAGAAAAAGTGAAGTTCAAATTTAAGCTGCTAGTGCTACTATAGGGCTTTAGTAGAAGCAAGGAGCTTCAATGGGAGGAGTACGCGCAAGCCTTCCCTGGGCGAGTAAACACATGGCTTTGTCACGTGACTCAAGCTGGCGTTTGGACATCTTAAACTGGCTGAAGTGGCAGTGGTCAGCACATATACTTAAGGAAGATACAGACAGGCAGTTCTTTAATATTTTTACAAGACAATCGTGTCTGAAGATTTATATCCCACTGTTCACCCTGTTACTTTCATCATAAGCTGGTATACAGGATACAAGTTTCCTTTACATACTTCCATCCGCTCGGAATTTTGTCGATGGTTAATGGNCGATTGGATAAGCCACTCAGCCAGTTTAAGGGAAAAGTTTACTCGCAACGCTCCCGTAGGATAAATAGATAGGGTGCACTCCTCTCTATTAGAACCTCCTTGAGTAGAAGATTCACTTCCTGACTTGGATGATTTTTCACCTTTCGCATGCATGGTACGGGTCCAAGGGGGTCATAATTATTGATACACATGGCTTTTGTTCTGTAGAATTTCCATAGTTTCTTTCAGCAACAGAATTAGGACGATACGGGTCTGATAAATCACTGAAGAACATTGCTTCTGTTCTGAGGAATTTCCTCAGCTAAAAGCGAGTTATTATTCGCCAATGAGCTAATTCACTGGGTTCGGTTGTATAATAAAACATATATTTTGTATTGGTCCCCAACAGGCGAGTGCTAGAAACATCGAAAGAAAATATGCCAGCAAAGGCAGATCCGATGCCACCGAGGAAGAACAAGAGACGAAAGATATTGTAGTCCAGGTCCCAGGTAACTTCGTTATTGAAGGTAAGCAGTTCATACAGTTTTTACACCGGAAGACTGAATTACTCATTACCCCCGAATAATAGAGTGAGTAATCCTAAAGCAATAATTTCATGCGGCTTTGCGCATTCAGGAAACTTTCAAAGAACTTTTAGTATCAAGTGAACATGACCGCCTTCGAACTAAATTTGGACTGCTTTTGTTTGTGTCATCGAAGTCGATTTACGTGAATTCCACTACGCTTTGCTTGAGCGGAAGCGCAGACAGGAACTTGCGCTTCGTTACTTTCTCTCGCGTCGTCCGAAAAAGCCCTATGATGTAGAGCCGAGTGAAATCTCTAATTTAAGGAGTAAGACTGAGCTCTACGAAATTCACATGTGAGGTGCTATGGGCCAGCTCATAAAACTTAGATCAAGAACTTGAAGTCAGCAACACCTGGCCGAACTCTCGAACGAGTGATACGTCGAAAGCTGAAGTTCGGTGACCCGCCAAGCGTCCGTCTAATTATAAACCTGAAAAAAAATAGAAGCATAGAATACAATAATACCTACAGTGTATTGTAATTTGATAAATTCGTTATGTAAATATTTGCAGACTAATTAACGCTAGCAGCCTTGAGTTGTCCGGAAATCAGACGGGTGAGCTGGATTCAATCGACCGAAGTTCAGTAGTGGACACACAATCGGTTATCCATGTGACTTCCACAATCTTTATCTCGCTCCATGAAGGGCTGTTAGACGGCTCAGCGTAATCGGCCTTCATTAAACACATGCAACGATATTTAAAGTCGAATTACCAAAGCTACAGTCTGAAGACTGGAAAAGACAAGCCTTAAAGTTTTTATGTCGATGACTAATTGAAGGCGCAATTGCATTGAAACGGAAATTTCAAAATAGGGCTCAGTATTTTTGTTAGCGGTAATATATTGTGCTTAGATGTACGATACATGGGAATTTCTAATGGTCAAGTCCAAATACTGACGTAATAGCTAGAAAAATTTGTTGAACACATTTATATAGCAAGTGAGTTACATTGATGAAATAATATTATTTTCTATTTCTTTCCAAATCAAGATGGCATGATGAGCGTGGATGTTCACGTGGAAATGGACATCTCAATTCCACTCAAGCCAGCCTGTCACGAGATGGCAAAGTGTCAGAATGAAACAAAATCAAGTGATTGCAACAAGACTATTGACGAAACTCAAACGACTCCGCCACCAAGTGTAACTGCATCATCAGGCGGGGTAACGACACCAGGCATGCCTACATCATCAGGCGGGGTAACGACACCAGGCATGCCTATATCATCAGGCGGAGTAACGACACCAGGCATGCCTACATCATCAGGCGGAGTAACGACACCAGGCATGGCTACATCATCAGGCGGAGTAACGACACCAGGCATGGCTACATCATCAGGTGGAGTAACGACACCAGGCATGGCTAC
>LQNS02015105.1:2256556-2268201 GCA_001587735.2 Parhyale hawaiensis | reverse complement strand
AACGACACCAGGCATGACTACATCATCAGGCGGAGTAACGACACCAGGCATGGCTACATCATCAGGTGGAGTAACGACACCAGGCATGCCTACATCATCAGGCGGAGTAACGACACCAAGCATGCCTACATCATCAGGCGGAGTAACGACACCAGGCATGCCTACATCATCAGGCGGAGTAACGACACCAAGCATGCCTATATCATCAGGCGGAGTAACGACACCAGGCATGGCTACATCATCAGGCGGGGTAACGACACCAGGCATGCCTACATTATCAGGCGGGGTAACGACACCAAGCATGCCTACATCAACCGACGGCATGACGACGACGGGCCTGACAGAGCAGACGCCGTCTTCTGAAGCTACGTGTCAGTTTGTGGCTTCAGCAGCAGAGCCCGAGAGCTTCTACTACATGAGTCCCTTCTATCCCGACGTCTATCACCCGGATATGATATGTAGAAATCCTCTACAGTACATGTATGATATGGTAAGTCCTTAATTAACACTTTCATTGATGAATGTAGCAGTTGGTCATATTTTTGTCTTCTTCAGTAATAGTGTGAACTGGCTATGCCATCAGTATTATGCTTAATGTATAGTTGTTCATAGGATTCGATCTCATAAAACTGATGTAAAAAGAATTCTTTAATGATGTGTTTCGCTTACAACAGTATCTGTATTACTAGAGCTACGACGTTGGAGAGTATATTGTCCGACTCTAATTTCTGATATTCCTAGGAGTTCGACGGCTCCAATCGCTATGTCTCCTATTATAACTCCTTAACCTAGTAAGCAATTGAAAGACTGATATACTTCATCCAACTAGTCACCACCGAAATTCTGCAGTAAAGTCAACTTTGACTGCCCACTCCCATGGGAAATCCACACGCACTAGTTTATGCGGCAGACTTAAGCCCACTTGCCCCAGAGGAGTAAGTGCAGCTGCAGCTGAAGAAGCGTCGCTGTGAACTATGCGCCGAAGCGGCAGATTCAGCAACCCGCCGCCTCCTACCCTAAGGTATGAACCCTCACGATAGTTATGCGCACAAGCATCATTGCTGATTGAGCACTCCGAGACCGTGACAAAGACCGTGGCTGGCTTGGGGATCGATCGTGCGACCTTCAACACAACTGTGTAGCAGGCATCCTCCGCCGCTGCCGTGGATATAACAATAATAATAATGAATAAGACAAAACCATCAACCACCTTCTAAGCGAATAGGAGTGCTGGCGCAAAAGGAATACAAGCGCAGCGCAGACACGATAAAGTTGCTCGACATCTTCAGTGGACCCTCCTACGAATCCATAATTTCCTGGTCAGTGAGAGGTGGTACTAGCACGACCCGCGCCCGTGGATAAAAACGAAGCCGTGCAAATCTAATGGGACAAAAGGCTAAAAGCTGACAGGGAAATTCCTGCGAACCGACCGGACATCGATGTCAAAGATAAACAGGAGAAGTCGGCCAAACTGATCGACGTTTCAATCCCCTTCGACTCCAGAATCGTCAACAAGGAAACGGAGAAGAAGAAAAAGTAGCGTGACCTTGCCATCGAAATTCAACGACTGTGGCATATGAAGGTGGACGTCGTCCCCGTGGTCATCGGAGCTCTGGGGGCAATATCCAGGAATCTCAAGACTGCCCTGCGAGAGCTTAAGTGCGGCCATCTGCATCCAGGAGCCATCCAGAGAAGGGCTTTGCCTGGAATAGCGCACATCATTCGCAAAGTGCTCTGAGCCTTAGGTTGCGGGATGCGACCCGGCGGCGTTCGAGTTAACAGCTAGGTGCCGCACCCATGCGAGTGCGTCTTGCATACCTATAATATGCTGAAAGGATGCCCTTACCTGTTTTATCTGTCACACATCGCTGTGCCTCCCTCTTTAAATTGGTAGATACCGCCATTTTCGAGACTATTTTCATCGAAAGGATGAGTTTTTTTTTTACATGAAAAGTATACAATACTGAAAGTTATCTGGTTATATATAGCTCTCGTAAGTGTAGTCTACATCCTACTAACATAATGGCAATAGCTCATAGAGGGCCGGGGTGTAAGTTCCGGTATCTCTTTGGGAATGGGCCTCTTGGTTCGTCTTTTGCCGCCCATCTAATCTAATCTAGTCACGATAATTAGAGAGAATGAGATTGGTATTTAATTCTATTGCAGAAATATAAAATGACACTCTACCCTTTTGCACTGAAGGAACTAACCGAAGTGTCAGTAGCCAAAACAAGGAAATGTGTGAGATTTCGAAACTGTTCGTTTTGGGGTCATAATAGTTCGATTGCGCACAGAAACCAATGAATTTTGTTAATTAAGAGGAAAGCTGTGGTTTTTGGCACCTTCTGTGGCCGTTTTTGCAATTATAATAATCGAATAAAATTTATTGCGAAATTAAGTTAATAAACATGAGCTTCCCATTAAATGAAGGCTGAAGAGTAAAATTTTCTTCAACACCATCTGGCAACAGAAGATCTAGTAAATGAGGCTTCGGCACTTCTCATTTATTGGCAGCACCAGGACCACACCCAACACTTTCCTCCAAATTTCCAAGGTTCTGCATACGGCACTCCTCCATTTTGAAACCGCTACGCACATAGAGACACTGCAGCATTTCCTACAAAAGAAAGAGGAGACCAAGAAAAAATACCAATGAAAACAAGCCTAATGCTTGAGATTTGATAACCTATCGAGACGACACTTACGACAGCAATATATAATTGTATGACTTGCAATATTGTATGATATTATTATCATCAAAATAGACTTGTCTTTTCGATAGAGAATGGTCTGTAGAATGGCGGTATCTGGCAACTTCAGAAAGGCAAGGCACAATACGTATGCACGAACACAGTCACATGGGTGCTGCACCTAGCTTTTGACTCAAACGTGAGCTGGCGCTGGAGCGTAGAGCTAAACATCGCTCAACCAATCCAAATTTGGGTTGTGAAATCCCTTCGACAAGTTATAATACTAATAATTAAGCTAATAAAAACGCATATTTACCAAACATACTATGGCACTTAAGATATGCACTATTACGGACGTCAAATTACAAGAAATTTGTTTCAATTAGTTTTTACCAAGATAATCCATTTGTCATAGGCAGCAAATTAGCTTTTCGTAAATAAATGTATAAAACTGATGCATGGCAGTTAGCTAGCAATTGCAGTGGCACAAGTTGTAAAATTAAGGGAAAATTAGACTGACACATTGTTCTTGCTGTCTTTGAATTTCATATATATATATATTGCGATAGTGATACTAATATATACTGTGATTACACATTTTTCATTGTTACGATGCTCAGAATTGTTTTTTGTTTCTATTTCAGGATGTCCCGTACTCCATTGAGGTGACGGTTGAGGAGCTCGAGCTAGTTCCTCATTCCGAACTGAATATTTCTCTGGGGAACGTACAGAAAGTGAGGTAAGTAGATTACGCAGGTGTTTCTCAACAATAGCGTAGTTCAAAACGAACCGAGACGCTATAAACTTCCGGTTCCCAAAATTTTCCACTTCGTGAACCCTTTCTTTGGTACCTAACGTATTATGACACCCCTCACGTTTATAAGCTATTAAAAATGTTATAACTTACAATGTGCTGATACATTTCAAAAATTATCACGGCAGAGGTGTAATAGTAAAAACAAACAAACAAAAAAAAGCTTATTAATGTTTATTAACAGGAACTGGTCTAATGATGTATTTTATTGAAAAAGTTGTTCCTAGTTTTTAAAGTATTTCTTCAAAATGTTGGACCCTCCATCACCCAAAGCAACATCCACATTGTCCCATGTCAGGGCCATAACCCGTTGCTTGAGAACCACTGCTATAGACACAGGGGCTGAGCATCGCATGGATCAAGTCCGTTCCCAACTAACACTCCCTCTCAAATCCTTCGACTCCGCAATCCTGACAGATACAAAGTCTGGCAGAAGGGTAAGACTCGGTGCGAAATCCGAATTATGATCTTCCTTACCGACGTCGTTAATCCCTACTGACGACTATGATATTATTATTGAACATATATTTCTCCACAGGCGTTAGGTGTTCTTGGATTATTATATTACAGCTTACATTAAAAACTGTGTGTACATTAATTTGTTAGAAATATTACAGCAATATATTCACAACCTAATCGACATGGCTCAGTGCCATCACATACCATGATCCTGAAATGAAGTTTCTGCAAGCGCAACTATAGGCATTTTCGATAGGTCGGTAATATTGAGGTCAATATGCTCAAACAGGTACACCTGCATCGACGCGCTGAATCAAGTTTCAGGCGCTAACACTAAATCGATTTCCCTTGAGATTTTAAAAGCCCAAGCGTGCTTTTAAAATGGAGTTTTCAGAAGTCTCAAATCTAGTCGGGTTACTTCTATTAATTGCATTGTCATGGTGCATTTTTTGAAGCCCGCTTGGCTTTGAAAAGTAGCTCTGCACTATTTGATACTAGAGGGCCGGCCGTCAAAAATTACGGCGGTAATTTTGTGATTAAGCTTTTTATTGCGATCGACTGCAACTGTGCACTCCTGTGGGCTCTATACCTAGCACGAACCAGAGCATAAGGAGGAATCCTCTTTGAAGGGCCCGGTCAAGGCGCCTCTACTATTACCTCTGATGAGTTAGTATGTGCCAGCACATACAGTAAATTCCCCTGAAACGCCTGTGTGCATTACGTCTTCCAAGAACGTTATTTCTCCCTTTTATCGTTGTTGCTTCCCTCCCAGACTAGACACACTGTACCTATATTTTCTAGAGAGTTTTTGCGGCAATTGTAAATTAAGCAATTTCGTTAAGTTAACTCCTGTTTTAGTTACTCAGGGAGTTTGTGAGGCAATTTGTTTTGAGATAATAACTCGATGAGAGTGAATCAGATGAAGAAAGCCCTTCGGAAGCCATAGTACCTACTTTAAAAGCCTTCGGAATGCCTATTTCTTCGTAAAAGATTTCCATCGAAAATATATTGGTAGCTATACGTCGGCATGAACGCTGAGTATATATTATAGAACACTATTGTGATCTGGAGATTATTATCAATTTGTCCCATACGTTCTAAACACAAGAGCACATACAGAGTGAGGGTGAGATATTCACACAGCAGCGTGGATTCTAAGCACGCACGCAATGTACCTTAGTGCCTCATGAGGCATGTATTTAACGACTATATATTTATATTTTACAAGTACCACAGTGTATTGGTGGGATCTATATATGAGTATCTGAAATGAGTGAGTAACATGAAGCGTACGTACGAGTATCCTATGTTCCGAAAGTAGGCACAGTTGATATTTACAGTGCTTGTAAAATAAGAAGATACA
Source organism: Parhyale hawaiensis (assembly GCA_001587735.2). Taxonomy (NCBI): domain Eukaryota; kingdom Metazoa; phylum Arthropoda; class Malacostraca; order Amphipoda; family Hyalidae; genus Parhyale; species Parhyale hawaiensis. Next base: position 2,262,875 of record LQNS02015105.1, on the reverse strand, counting down.
ATGCAGAGTTAATTCATAGAAGTAGCTTAGTATGAAAAAATATCACTTAATCACTCTGGACAGTAGGGTGTCTTGAGAGTTTACTACATTCAGCTCATTGCTATTTAATTTCATTCGATATTAGTATATATTCTGTACTTTGCTTCCAAAATTTATGCTACATCTCATGTTGTACTAGAATTGAAGGAAAGCACTAATAAACAAATTAAATGTGCCGCTACAGAGTGACCAACACTACCCAGGTGTTCACGATGCTGTCATCGTACAGCAAAATTGATTTCAAGTCTGATACACTGGGAGGTGGCAAGTTTAAGCTGAAGATCAAGCGCCGCCAGTCGCGCTGTCAAGAGGTGAGTCTTGTGCTATCGTTGGAATTGATGAGGGTACTTATGTTGCACCACAAACAAAAATACTATACCTGAGGTACATTATGCTATTTGTAAATTTACAACCTCAATAAACTTTTACGTTGATATTTTATCGCAACAGTTTAGTATATATTTTACTGGAAAAATAAATATTACTAAGTATGATTAAACAATTTATAGTTTTGCTTGGCTTAAATTTGAATTTTTTGAAGGTTAAAAGTGTGATCTTGAAAGAGTAGAGAGTAGAGTAAGACCAGTCCAGCTGCCGAAGTAGAAGCACTGCGAGGCTAAAAAAATAGGTAGCTCTTCTATAATGATAAATGTACAGTAATATGAAGAGTTTGTGCTGCTTGTTCACCCAACTTTGCATCTCGTTTGATCATTTTATAAGCGCTCACAGACATTCAGTTACTGTTAATATTATCACTTTCATTTGGCAGGTCATCAAGATAAATGAGAGTCAGCAAGGCACTATTACCCTTCCAGCCACCTACCCGGCCCAAACTGTGTGCGAGTACTGGCTCCAGGTATCTCCTTAATTTAATAATTATACAGTATATAAGTTTACTTTCGCGGCTGACACTGCGATTAGGCATAGAAGACTCATCGCTTCATAGGGCCTCAATCCTCCTTGCCACCCAGCAGTGGCTGAATGTTGGATTGTCAGATTCATGCTCTGTAGTACAGAGCATCGAGTCTTTCTGCCACATACCTATGTGAATTTTTCCGGTACTTGGCTTGCTGAGTGAGCGGTTCTGGCATTTAAAAGTCACTGCGGGGGTACTGACCCTACCCAGCAATGGGGATGGTCGGAGGGTCTCAGTTGTTTGTATGAGCCTTCCACCTCTAATAGAATAGTTTTGGTACTGTGTGGTCGAGTGCAAACGTGCACTTCTCTGGGGTCAGTGGGCCTCTTTGTCCAGTATGAACCAATGCACACAGATTTCCTTTCATCACCTTTACCAGATGTATAAAGTGATAATCATAAGCTTGCTGAAGTCAACACAAAATGCACACTCCAGACTATTGATCAGCAATGAAAATAATTAGCCACACCTGGCTGTTGTTATATACAAATTCGTTGTATTTGCCGCTCATATGCGAATGTACAATTGTGGCCACTGATTCTCTTATTTGGTTGGGAAAATTCGCTCTTATGTGATCTGTCTGAGCAAATGCGAGTCAAACAAGGGAGGTGATGCTACAAGGCAGTGTCTTGTTTTTTCTTGCTTACAGTATTTCTTGTGTAGATTGTTGTAATAGACCAGTACTCTTGTATGTAAACTCTCCTGTAGTGCAGTTTAAGTATTATTATTATAATCAAATAGTGCCAGAATTACCATTTAGTGGGGGGGGGTGAAAGAAGGGCCATGGAACGTAATCCCCATTATAGCGTGGGCACACTATCGCAAAAATTGCTCAGGCATACAACTTTTCCCTTCAGCCATCAGGTTGCCATGACTACTACTCATGGTGCTTGAATGTCACTCTAAAACTATGCATCGTTGCAACTTTAAACTAACGCAGAATTAGGAGGTATTATCAAAGCTTCACCATTGCTGCTTGTTACTACGTACAAACCGCAAGAAATGACACACACCTTAGATATTTTTTTAGTGGCATAGCATTGTCCAAGCCGAAGCCAAGGGCGCTGCAGCGCAATCGAATACAAAGTTGCGTTGCAATGCAACTTTTGCGTACATGTGCCCACGCTCTGATACAATGCAGATCGATTCGCTACATGCGCATCCTTTTTGTGCGACTTTACTTGTGACCGCATCTCTCGCATATAACGGCATGCAGGTGCATTTATTATCTCAGACAGCGCAGATTTCATTTGTACATGACAAAGACTTTTATCAACTGACCAAATAACCAGCAATTTCAATTGTCTGTACGCCTATTCTGACAGTATTTTTGCTTTCAACACTAGACAGCAAAAGGTAGAAAGATTGCAGCTTTAAATCGCAAGAATATTCAATTGCCGTCGTAGCAGGATGTTAGAGGGTTGCTGTCAGACGCGCAAGGACGTGAGTTCGAGTCTGCTTGCCAGGCTGGCGAATTCTTGCAGCGCTTGGTTTGTTAGATCAGCATCCGGAGTCCGGACGCCATTGCGGGGATATTGATGGTGACCAAAGTGGGGATAGTCAGGGGTCGCAGGTTGTCACATAAGAGACTTCCGTTCTGGTACCATGCGTAGCTTTTGCCTATTTATAATCGACTGCAACCGTACAATCTTCTAGGACTAATTGGTAAAATATCTGCGGCACAAACCAGTGATTGTGGGTTTCTTATAATGGGTGCTTTATGACGCCAACTGATCATTACGTCGATTAACAATTCGTTGTCATTCTCATCAACAGGTGCCGAAAGGTAAGCATCTCGAGCTGGTGATGGAAACCAAATTCGATGTTGGGGTGAAGACTGGTAACGGATGCATCGGTGGCCTCTTCATCGACATAGAGGGCACTAAGACGTACGACAAGCGCACCACCAAGAGTTTCTGCGGCGATTACGATCCTATGACGATTGTGTCCACCGGCTCGGTCATGAACATTCTTTTTGACGGCCTGCTAGGAGGAACCGCTGATTTCATAGCTACTTATTCCGTTAAATCCAGGGGAATTCTAGAAAGTCTTCCACTCATTGGGTGAATCCTGAAACTCCAGCTCCGAATCCCTTCCACATGCATTCTGCAACTATATGATTGCTAACCTCTTACCGAATCGCATGTTATCATCACAACACAGTAAATAATAATAATAATTATAAAAAATAGAAACCGACATCAGTTTTCTGCATAATAGCAAATATTGTCAAACAATGACACTAGACAACGGATATGTTTAAAAAAATAGCTTTCTTGTCCACAAAATGAACCACAATAACATTAGCTATCATTGCACTGACAGTTTACCTAATGAGAGTCTGAAACTATCTTGTTTTGGTGCCTATGCCCGACCAATGCTAGTAGACGGGGCCCTTATATTACGTTACCCTCCCCAAGGATCTAAACCACATTGATCCTTCATCTTTTTCTGTTTTGGGCATGGACCATTGTGGTAACCATCACGTTTTAGCTAGGTCTCACGTGGCTCCCACGTGGAGCAATGTGAACAAATCTTTATTGCAACATGTACGCTACGTGGCAACCACATTGGTCGCCGCGTGGCAAGAACCAAGTACCATGTTGGGTAAGTAGGTGGCAGCTACGTTGGTCTAACATGGCAACGGAAACTACCACTTTGGAGAATTTCCCAAGAGCACGCGTGAGAATACTTTTCAGATTTTAACAAACTGCATCTAAAATTCACTAAGACAGGCAAAACCAAATACAGCAGGACGTTGCATTCACAGAATTTAAAGAAAATTTCAAGTTTAGTTTGAAGTTTTTTTCCAATATAGTCTTAAACTGTCACTACAGTAACAGTAGTAGAGTTTATAGTACGACATTGATAAATATTTTTTTTTTAAATACAATGTGCATGCAGTAACACTTTTTGAGTGAGTTACCAAATTAAATGAATAACAACTATATTTGAAAAATCAATTTGCTGGGCATCATGAATTTTGTGTGCATATTAGTAACTTGCATGAATTAATATTTCGTTCGAGTTCGCTATCGAACATTGTGTGTCGTTTTAGCTTCGTGTGTCGGGAGGTTATCTATTATTCGCATATTGACAAGACTGTATTAGTTATTTCATACATTAATCGGCTCTATCAACAGCTTGTTATTTTATGTATTTCTTTATAACTTCTCAGCATCATATAACTGTATTCGACGTTTGAGTTCAATTATACTGGCAAATCAGAAATGGTGAATAAAGATTTTTTTCCTTACATATTTTTATGTGCAGTAGTATAAACTGGAAAATTTTTAAGCTATTCGCTTACTTTATATTTATGTGTAATTTGACTACACTCGTTTAGACAAGAACATTAATTTGCATAAAATAACTTCAGTTCAAACATTCATAGAAATTTTTTTAATCAATCAATAAATCAACAATTAGGTTATGGTGGGCACAGTTCTTATTTTCAGCCAACCAATATTACGGCTGTTTTCAAAACATTTCGAAGACGCGAAGCGAACTTTATATCGTTGACATTCAGAAGTCTATTATTTCAAGCATAATTTAAACCAAATAGGGATATTAATATAAACTAACTAACTAATAACAGTGAAAATGACAGCAAAACGTGCGCGTTGGCACCAATTCTGTATTTATGCTTCTGATATTACTGCGAAGAGGGAAATTCACTATACCCCTTCCAACTTTATTCCTTGTTTATTAGTAATAATGAGCAAATGCCAGCTGTGTATGTTGCAACAACGCCGCCTCTCACCAGCACATTACCAAAATTCCTTGGAAAATTAGTTGCTTCTCTTGGGCATTTAAATTTCAAAAGGAAAAGAAAAGCGAAATTTATGAATTCGGTCAAAACTCATTTGCAGTCGTATCTTTAATACAAGCTGGAATTTCCATTGAGAGTAACAAAGAGAGAGAGAGAGAGAGAGAGAGAGAGAGAAAAAAAATCCGAATTCCAATTAGATGGGACCGTAACAGCCGCAGTTGCAGCGGCCTGCAGGGTAGAGCACGCCCTAAATAAACTATCATTTTAAGTAGCTCTAGATAGCTCAAAACTAGCCTCTTAAGAGACAAGAACAATAAATATTCTCTTGACAAATCACAGGTGTAGGAAGAAATAATGCATCAGGGCACTGGTGGATCTAGCCCCTGCTCGTGGGGGGGGGGGCATTCGCCTCGGAGCCAGGCCCTTCCCCCAATTCGACCCACTGCCCCCCCCACCCCCGGGCCCATATTGAGCCAAGCTACCCCATATTCAGCCAAGCCTTCCCCTCCATTGAGCCAAACTCGCGACATTTGGCCCTTCAATTTGTGACCATTTAGCCATCGTACATATTTGAATGTTTTGTAAAGTCCCTCCATATTTTATGGTACTACAGCCGTCGTCCAGCCCTAACGAAAAGTACCTGGTGCCGACAATGACTGTTAAGGGTGAAGTCTCTTTAAAAAAACCACCTATCCATAATTTTGAAAGACAATCATTTCATTTCATATCAATGAATGATTCTTGACAGTTTGATCCAGTGAGGAATGTATTTCTCACGATACCTTACCTACCTTGAGAGTCTTCGGAAGAAGTCCAGGTGACGTTGTTCACGTCACCCCACGTGTGTGGAGTCACTCTGCTGGGTGTCTTCTGTGGTGCCGCAGTTTGCGACCAAAGAGAGAGCCAGCAGCGAATTATCTCCACAGTGCACGTAACCGCTGACCGCTGGTCTATCTGGTATTCTTCTTAAATGTGAATAGCCCACCAACATGGGCACAATTAATGTTAATTACAGACGCTTTGGAAAAAAAGCAAAGTCATAGTAGGCGTTTCCTGAAAATTCTGAGAGTAACTGAGTAAGGATAACAAACTGCTTTAGAATAAAAGAAAGGAAATCTAACTGGGGCAACCACTAAAATAATAAGTAAATGAACTAAAGTATTGTGAGAACGCATACCTCCGCCAATCAAAGCAATGGTAACGAAGAAATTTAAATTGGTTCTTTCACCACCACCAAAATTTGTCAATAAATTGAACTAGAGTGTAGGGGCGGTTTGCCCTTACATTGGTAGAGCAAGTTTCAAAGGCTCTAAGACAAGGAAGGTTTAGTAAATAATACAAAGTCAGCTCAAGTTTGGTCAATTGATTAACTTTGACAGATTGAAGCCAAAGAGCTGAACAGTGTTTAAAACATTGTGGTATTTTCTGAAAATATAACAAATCTATTAATATCGTATTTCTATTCTTTTACAATCAAAATCTAGTTGTACAAGAAGCTATAGCTAAACATAAAGAACCGCAGCTGAATATAAAGAACCGCAGCTGAATATAAAGAACCGCAGCTGAATATAAAGAACCGCAGCTGAATATAA
>LQNS02015105.1:2200494-2234693 GCA_001587735.2 Parhyale hawaiensis | reverse complement strand
CTGGAGGAGGAGCTGGGACTACTGCAGCAGCAACACCAGGAGGAGGAGCTGGGACTACTGCAGCAACAACACCAGGAGGAGGAACTGGGACTACTGCAGCAGCAACACCAGGAGGTGGAACTGGGACTACTGCAGCAGCAACACCAGGAGGAGGAACTGGGACTACTGCAGCAGCAACACCAGGAGGAGGAACTGGGACTACTGAAGCAACAACATCAGGAGGCTGGTCTGGGCCTGCTGAAGGTACAACCTCGCATAGTGAAATAAGTACCTCTACCACCTCTACCTCATGGATGTCTACTACCACTTCAGCCGTTGCTACAACACAATCTAATGCATCTCCTTCATGTCACCTCGAAGCGTCTCCAGAGCGTTCTGTGTACTACTACACAAGTCCGAATTACCCCAACGTCTGCGGGTCCCAGATGACGTGTACAGCTCTTCTAAAAGACTTGTGCAACTCTGTAAGTATGTGACTATCATTGAGAACTTTTTGCACTATTAAATGTATACAAAATTGAAGGTTCGAAGTCTGAAGCCAACTCTTACTGGTCGCAAAGTTTGATTATTATTATCCCTTAAGTGTATTTGCAATACTAAGGTTAAACTTTCAACCATTAGGAGATTGATTGTCAAGCTAATGTTTTGGAGTTGCTTCGATGGTTCCAACGAACAATGATGCGCAGATGAATGGTTGTCCGGTACACGTAGCGGAGTCTTAGTAAAATGTTAACTTAATCAATAATGCGCACCTTGCATTTAATCCTTATACGTCTATTCTATTTCTTAATTGCTTTAGTTTTTATCGTATCTAGAATAGCAAATGCTAAATCAACGTGTGTGAGCATCATTAAGTAACTTGAATTATATCTCTAACAACGGGAGAGCACTAACTGTTCACTAGGTTAAATCAGGAGGCCCGCTGCAATGATTCGTCTTAGGCTAGTCTTAAAAATGAGTACCTCAGTGTGTTGTGCACCCCTAATGTGTTGGACGCTGCACACAGATAGGAAAAATCATAGACCGCAACAGTACTTGACTCTTAGGTCTGACGTTGGCGGCCAAAAGTCGGCAACGGAAAAATGGGATTTTCTCAAGAGCTATTCTTTTCCCTCTATCTAATACTGAAGAAAAAAATTCCAAGGTACCCAACATTTTTCTTGCGGAGAAGGTATCTTGGACACGGCGGGGATGCACTTTGGCGTTTGCCTGCATGACCGTGCCTGGACATGTTCAAAATAGCTATTGAGAAAATCCCATTTTTCCCATTTTGGCCGCCAGCGTCAGAGGCCACTTTTGGACCTAAGAGTCAAGTACTGTTGCGGTCTATGGAAAAATCAATGATTTTCTAGTTTCTTCTTGTTAATTCCATTGTCTCAGTTGGCTTAGGTCGCTTCTCTCGATGGCAAAACTTTAAAGTGCTAAATTTTTTATGTACACAAGGTATTTGCAGTACAGTGTATCTTCACATACCACCATCAATTTTAATTACGATAAGCAGTAGGCTGTTTCTTTTTACAATTTCTGAATTTTTTCATTTGCAGAACGTTCCGTTTTCCATCGAAGTCACAGCCCAAGAACTCGACCTGGCCTCTCGATCGATATTGAAGGTGTTCCTGAAGAATATTCAGACAGAGAAGTAAGCATCTTTAGCTCCCAATGGGAAATTTATAGGCTTTTATTGGCTGGCTATTATTATTATTAAATCACACCAGACTGGCGACGTGGGAACGAAGAAACTCCATGAGGTTAACAAATCCCCACGCAAACAGCCCAGCGGGTGAAGAAAACAAAAAAAATAAAAATAAAAAAAAGAATATCCAAGATCACAGAATAGCTCTGTGTACAGATGGTTTAAAGCTGACAATACCCGCACCAGCAAAGACAGAGCCATCGAGACCATTCCAAACATCCACACTCGATGGGAAAAACGAACGGGAACACTGGCCCGTACGGCATCGCAACGGTTCCAAGGCAAACTCATGAAGAGCTCCAGTACGCCGAGTATACCTCACTAGAACAAATGGATCCGGAAAAAACTCAGACAGTGGATGAGTGGGGCAGTTATAGGTTTCATACAAAAAAACAGACCCCACAAACTCTGCGACGATGCGCCAGATCACAAGGCACAACACCACCCAGCATGAACGCACATCGACGAACCACTTTGTGAAGCAAACACAGATGGCAATCGGCAGTATAACCCCAGACTACAAAGCAGTACTCCAGAAAAGGGAGGACAAAGCAATTAAAGCAGCGACGTGTCAATTCTACCGAGCCAAACACCTTCCAAGCACGAGTATATAGTGAGCGGTAGCGCATAACATCGGATAAATGCCCATAAATTCCGATTGGGAGGCATTTCTAGGTCGATATTGAAGGTGTTCCCACAGAGCTCTGAGACGACAGTTGGGTGAGAAGCTGTGAAATTTTCGTAACGGAACTGTGTGCTTTAGCGAGGCCAAGAAGGTGTAAGGCCTGTTGAATAAGTGTGACTTGTACTAAAATGTTAATCTTGAAGAATGTGCCCGTAATTTGTTGGATGCTGCATCCATGTGAGAAAATACATGGTTTTGTATCATTATTATTACTAGCTGCACCCGTGAAACTTTCACGGTCTGGCTGCCCGTGGTGGGACCTTTCAGGTTGGCTGCAAGGCGCTTCAGATAGATCAGTGAAACCTTCACATTGTACCACGGCAATTCCCCATCAACATCACAAAAAAACACCGAGATTCGATGTATGATATCTTATACGACCGGCCTTTTTACTGACAATAATTACGGAAGCTGCCCCTGTCTAAGTGAACCCGTGGATTATATTAATAAATTGCGCTGTCTAACTGGACCCGTGGATTTTCTGTGGCTGCAAACAACGATACAGGTTCTCAAAGATTTATAATTGAAAATTTCTGGCGTATAAACCTAATTAAAAAGACCTGGTCTATGACAGCGAGATTGCTGACACCTGCCGTATCATAGATACGCCAGCTTCCCAAAGTCAACAAGGCTCGAATTTTCTTCTATCTATATACTAGTGGACCCATGCGCGAAAAGTTCACGTAATAATCGATATTTTTATTAATATAGGCCGTTTCAGAATCTTCTCTGAATTGCTTCATTTTCTTAATTGATCCATAGTCGTACTGTTAACTTTAGGTCCTCTTTTCTCTGACTGGCCGTTACCACATTTTCCCGCTAATGCTTATCAACAGCATTCATTCACTTCTGTAACCTTTCTGCTTTAAGTTTTTCTCGACTGTATCGCATAGAGGATTCATCTCTCTCCATTCGTAGCACGTCTTCGCTCTTAAAACTGTAGTAGTCTCGTACTTCTTATACGTTCCCTATTTTCCTTTTTAATTAGACGTACGTCTTCAATATAGTGAGAGGCAGACGTAAATCTTGAGCAAAACACTGCAATAAACTTGAATGCCACTACAGCCAGCTTGTATACATACGAGTATAAGCGTCCCGTAGCCAAGATACCGTCTTGCAAACTTAAATATCTGCTTCACTGAAGTGCTGAAATTTTTGGGCTATGAAAATTCGCACCGTCAGAAAACGACAGTGTGAGGGATGATATGCGTGATGCGTGATATGGAGCAGGAGGTAATGGTAATGGACAAAAATATATGGAATAGCAAGATCTGCTTCAGCAATCCCCTTTGAACAGGGATAATATTGCTGAAAAGAGTCCAACGCAGAGCAACGAAATTGATACCTCAGCTGAGAAACAAGCCGTATGAATGTCGCCTAAAAGAACTGGGTCTGATCTCTCTCGAGCAAAGGCTACACAGGGGGCAACGAATAGAAACATTCACATATTTGAATGACTTCAACGACGTACCTACAGCGGGACTCTTTGAAAGAGACCTCAATGATCGCTGGCGAAACAATGGTCAAAAACTCAAGTATAAAGATCTAAGAGCGACCTTGAGTCAGCAGTTCTTTCCGTATTTCATAGTAGGCCTAAGCCTTTGGAATAGACTCTCCGAGGTTGTGAGTGCGGAGTCAGTCAACGCCTTTAAAAATCGTCTTGACATGCATTGGGAGAGACATCCTCCACAGATAAGAACTCCTCTTCCAAGAGTTGCAAGCTCTTAACAGCCAAAGCTTCTTAATTAGGCCACCTTAATGCGTCTTCTTTTCTCTCTCGCTCCAACTACACTGCCTGATATCTTTAAGCTCCGCATATCAGAGGCTCTTGATCGTGCTTGCGTGTATTCATGATCGTCTCTGTGGCTGGGATTCTTCCCCTTTTTTTCTCTCTCCTTTATTCTTCTTTTCTCGTCTTATAAATCCTACTAACACAAGGGCAATAGCTCAAAAAGGGCCGGGGCGTAGGTTCCGGTGTCGCTTTGGGAATGGGCCTATTGGTTCGTCTACTGCCGCCCATTTAATCTAATCTAGGCGGAAAAACAAACAACCAAACGGATGGACAGATCTTCACCAAAAGTTAATCATCAGTTCCTCCTAACGTAATATCTAACAACCCATGTGTGTTTCGTCAAAATCCTTCCATGACATTTTGAGTTATCTTGGTGACACACAGAATAACCGACAGACAAAACCGACGAAAGCATAACCTCCTTGGCGGAGATAATTATATCGTGGAACATTGAGCTGAATATGCATTTCCACTTCCGCAAGATACAAGCGAGACTTGTGCAATAGAAAATAGCGGGGTTTGTGCAGTAGAGAATAGCAGAAATAAAGATAAATAAACAAATTCCTAAGGGTCAGTAATTGAGAGTGCGAGTTGAATAAGTAATAGAATTTAATAATAGTACAAATTATTTTGAAAGATTCACACTTTCACCACTTACGCAGTCGTCACTTCAATAAATCTCACTTGTACGATTATTGTAACCCCAGTATATCCACCTGTACAATTGTCACAACAGCATAGCCACCTTGGCTATGTTAGGTTAGAGCCAGGTTAGATTAGTAAGTCCTTAGATTTGACTCTGTACAAATGACACCCCAGTCTGTCCCACCTGTACAATTTTAACGCGACAGAGTGACGGAGCCGGGCCAGGTGTTCACGATGTTGTCATCACGCAGCAGGATAAGGTTCAACTCCAGGACTACGGGCGGCAGCAGATTCAATTTGAAGCTCGTGACACACACATCGGAATGTCAGCAGGTGAGTACTGTACGCTGCGATTGTCATAGACTCGAGTTCAGTTGCGGGTACGCCTTATTGTAGTAAATAAACAAGCTTCTTTCGACTACCTTTATTTCGCAGCAGCTTTAATTCGTGTAGAGGGACCCTGCTGCGGATCTCTTCATAGGAAAACGTTTTGATGTGCACATCTAATCTAGAAACCCATCACACACTGGTTCGTGCAGGAGATAAACCTTCAATCGGTCCCAGAGACGCGTACGGATGCAGTAGACCGCAGATGGCCTGGATTCATAGACGGTAGACTCGTGACAAGTGCACCCCCCTCCAACCATTCCATTTCGGGTTAGGCCAGTGTTGTCTACCCTAGTAATCTATGAATGGCAGAAACGCTGAAATTGCATTTTCGAGTATAAATAATTTGTCCCTTGTTTGAGAATAGAACGTCTGATCTTACCACGGGTTTGACAGCCTCCCTAACTGAAGGAATAAAAATCGTGATGCATTTTTTTTTTTTTTTATCGCTGTTGATGTTCTGAAAATCGTATAAACTATTCCAGGGTGGCACATTGCAGTTTTAGTTATTATTAATTTATCTAGACATTACAGGCAAAAATCTAGTTTGAAATATGCGTTCTTCCGTGTGCGAGAGGGCGGTTTCAAGGCCAAATCAAAATAAAGTTAAAAAACCCCAGGATATACGTATGTATGTTCAGTATGTTATAAGCTGTTATCAAAATATGTTAAAAGAGAAAATTAACGGTACCTACTACTTGACTGCTCAATAAATGCTATTGAAATGTACTTAATTCTATAATTCTTATCATAGTGTATGAAAAATTGAGTTCTGTCACTGTAAATTCAAAGCCTTGACTCTCTTAGTTGATATTTTCTATGGGCCAAGTAACTGTTTTCGTGCTACCCTATCTGAAGGCAAACTGTGAAGGTAAAGTGGTCTTGACTGTACACCCTAACAAGGAAACTCACATGTACTGGTTCGTGCCGCAGATAAATGCACATTTGGGCCCATTAGAGTGTACGGCTGCACTCGCTCACGGATTGTTCCGGCTTTTGCTTCATATTGACGGAATACCTGATAGACAACTTCCCCCCAACCCGAAGGCCAGTGCCCCCTGTAACTAAGAGTGCAAGAATTGCTGACGCTGCACAATCCCGATAGTCAAGACTTTTCTTCCCTACTGTGGGCTTGAAGTCCCGATATCGCAATAGTCAGCGATGTCGCTAGCCTTCACACTCAGCTGCTGGGATTATTGTAGACATTTGTCAGCCATTTATGAGGGCGGTAAGGGCTAATATCAGATTATTACTAAAAAATCCTTTCAGTAAAGAGTGGTCTACACATCAGTCTCTTAAAATCATCCAATCATCCGAACTGTGTGACTAGTGTAGAAACAGCAGAACAGTGCACTGTTTTCTAAGTTTTATTTTACTCCAAATTTGAGGAGACATCAGTAACTTGCCTTGTGATTCTTGCTGTGGAAACTGTTTTTTGAAGGTTAACATTTTAATAACTACTTGCTGCGTATGAAAAGTTGTGTTGTCAACGACGTTGCAAAATATTCGTACGATCGAGTGGTCGAGTTAAAAGCACCCATGTGTAGACAGGCTAACGTTAAGAGACTGCTGAAAAGTAAGTATTTGCTCTTGTTTCTCAATTACAAGACAAGGTCAACAGTTTTTTTTTTTTGCACTGATCAGAGTGGCAAAAGGAACTTGATCAATCATTAACAAGGTTTTTACAATACAGTCTTTTGTTCTCTGAACGCTTTCAGAGATCCAAGATAACTGTTGCATCCTTAGCAACATATATTTAATTCCTATTATTGGGTAAGGGCTGTATTTTTGAATTGTCAATAACAATTTTATAGCTATTGTTTTTATTTTACTTGGCAGGCCATCAAGCTGCGGAAGTCTCCCGTTGGTACCATTACCATTCCGCCCAGTTACCCTGAAAACAACGTGTGCGAATATTGGCTTCAGGTAACTATCGTACTTTCATTATGAGCATTTCAAATTGATCCCACCTTAATGTTACGCTAAGAATGTGGGTCTGATAATGTCAATACCGGTAGCCGACAAAGTAAATGCTTTAAGAAGTTTGGTTACAACAGTGGCTATTGTGAATAGCATTTTTGGCTGCTCCAGAAACTGATCTACTATGGGTAGACTAGCCAAGAACTCTGTTAGGGGTAGTTTTATCAATCTGTTCGTATACACGGCACTGATTTAAACAATTACTACCAGTATAAAATACATGATAATCCACAGGGCATTTAAGTTGACAAATAAACATTTGCTTACTTGGGGGAATTTTCAGACATTCGCCATAAATCCTGGAAATTCAGGGTGGGCAATACACTTCGTGTGCTTACAGTACACTAGTAAGAAATACATGGAGGAGCTAATGAATGAGCAAAAAGGCTTCTAAGTTTCGACTGCGAAATTGAATATTTTGAAATAAAAATTCACCACTCTAGGTGCATTCAACGTGTTTCCAACTAATGCCACTCGCTAAAAGCTTCTAGATGGCAAATTTTCATATGTAAATTAAAAAAAAAACATAAATGGAATAACTCTGAAGTCTAGGGATAGTTAGACCATGATTTAATTTAAGATAAACGATATACCGGTAATTATTCTTCTCAATGTCAACAGGACTTCCAGTTTCCTTGATATAAAGAAGTCTTGTTGCACTGAACTCGGCCTAGAGACTCTCTCATAGTTGTAAATTTTTGTGAATGTTGTGTTGTTGAGGGGTGAAGGTGGAGGGAATGTTGTAGTGTTGCTGGGGCAGAGGTGGAATGAACTTTGTGTTGTTGAGGGGCAGAGGTGGAGTGAATGTTGTGTTGTTGTGCGGCAGAGGTGGAATGAATTTTGTGTTGATGGGGACCCAGGGTTTATTGACTCATCTTTATCCCATCATGTACATAGCGTTGAACGAGACTCCCGAACTTCCGTGATGCAGCGAGGGTGTAGCAGTCAAGCAAGGATAGACGATAAAATATATATTTGCAGCGGAGCATAGGAGCGCGTGCTTACAGGACCGGGTACAAGTGCAGAAGAAGCATAAAAAGGATGCGGTGCTAAAAGTCGGACACGGATGACTCTGAACACAAATGCAAAAACATTATCGGTGCAATCCTTCACAGTGTTGTTGTGGGACACAGATGGAGTGAATTTTATGTTGTTGAGGGGCAGCAGTGAAGTGATTGTTGTGTTGTTGTGGGGCAGAGGTGGAGTGAATGTTGCGTTGTTGTGGGGCGAAAGTGGAGTGAATGTTGCGGTATTGTGGGGTGAAGATAGAGTTAATGTTGTGGAGTGAAGGTGGAGAGAATATTGCAGTGTTGCGGAGTGAATGTGGAACGCATTTCTTGTAGTTGTATCACTGCAGATCGACACAGCTGAGGTGTGTGTTTTTGATGGCTTCACAAAACTCTAATTCTGGAACTCAGATGTTTAATTTTAATGATTCTTCATTGCAATTTTCCTCTTATCGACCTCTATATAAAAATTTCAAGTTTCAGACAATCGATAACGAAAAGTTAAATACAAAAGCTGTTGCCTCAATTAGAAATATTCTTATCTATTGAATTTTTGCATGTGACACGAGTAACGTCATATTTAAATAATGCTATAATTTTTATTGTATGAACTGCTATCCCTGAGCGTACGTAACCTGCGAAAGTTCTTCTAATATTATCCCCAAAACCTTCCATTACGGATATGGCACCAGGATCAACTATATCTGATAGTGATAGACCATCTTATCCCTAATGCCTTTAAGAAATATACTGATTGCCTTACAGTTATTTCAATGTTTTAGAAATTAAGCAGTGGCAACAGTGATTGCTTTCGTGTTAAAATCTACTTGCATTTTTGAAATACTGATCTCACGTCCGTCTAAAATTTAACCTTTATATTCCCCAACATGCACCGACAGGTACAGAAGCCGCCCCTAAATAATCAAATAGATCAATTGCCTGTACGCCGATCATCGAATTATTTTTGTTCTCATCACACGAGGGGCCCTAATGTAAAAAAGTTCAGCTTTGAATAACCAATAATAAATACAACTGCCCCTAAAACAGATTAAGAAATTATGTTTGTTCCAATCACCAGGTGCCAAAGTGAAAAAGACCCGTCACTTAATAACCAAAAATTTCAACTGCCTGTACGCAGATTGATGGATTTTTTTTAGTTTACTTTTTTTTTGTTGTCGTCACCAGGCGCCGAAAGACAAAAAAGTCCGACTGGAAATCAGCAATAACTTCAAAGTGGGGAAGATGTCCGGTGAAGATTGCACCGGCGGCCTGTACATTGACACAGCCGGCAGTAAGGCGTACAACAAGCTTACTACCCATTACTGTGGAGAGTACCCGAGTATGGATATTACATCGGAAGGCCAACGTCTGACTCTTCTTTTCGATGGCCAGCAGGGAGGCTTCGCGAACTTCAGCGCTACTTATTCACTTGTTGTGTAACGCATATCAAGACCAGCTGTGCTTGCACGCCCTGTTGAGTGGTTTTCTTCATATTAGCTTCTGACAAATAGTGAATCATGTTTCCGAAATTGCTTTCTCTGTATTTTGCCTTGACAAATTATTGATGACAAACAGAATTATAATATAATGTTTCTGCTTTCTTTTTTTATTATATATTAATTATATTTCTGCCTTCGTTGTCTCTATTACACGTGACAAATTAAAAATTATGCTTCTTCTTCGTTTTCTCAATATTTGCACCTGACAATTATTAATTATGCTTCTGTCTTTCTTGTCTTTATATTTGCACCTGACAATTATTAATTATGCTTCTGTCTTTCTTGTCTTTATATTTGCACCTGACAATTCTTAATTATGCTCATCCATTCATTTTCTCTATATCTGAAAATTATTAAATATGCTTCTCCCTTCGATTTGTGTACATTTGAATCTAACAAGTTATTTAGGCATCTGCCATCATATCTTCTACATATTTGCTACTGACAAATTATTATTTTTGCTTCTCCCTTGTTGTTCTCCGTACCTACGTGCTTCAGCCTCCCTGACTTCCATGACCTCAAATCCCAATGGCTTCTTATATATAAATCAACATAGAAGATCGCAAGAAAAGTTCATGATTTAGCTTGACTTGTTAGATAATTGTGGTATTTACCTTCACAACGGTAAATAACACTACATTTTGCCACAGTAATTGACAGTCTGCCACTGTGCAGCAATTTATATTTCCTGTTTGAGCGCATTCAATAAATTTCTGACACATTTATAAATCTTTCAGTTATTCTACCTATGTATTGATTGATAATTGTTGGCTGTCTGACGTATTTACTTCACTTTATGTTTTAATTATAGTGACAGTCAATAAGTTGTAAATTACAAACATCTCTCTACGACTTTTTCGAACGGCTGCCATCGTTTAAGGTTTGTCTTCAAGCAGCGCGCAACAACTTCCTCCCTACTACCATACTGTTCTTTGTAGTTCTTCTACCTATATATATGCTCATTATTATTGCATACAGAAAAACAAACCATGACAGTAAACAAGTAGCATAAGCTCCTTTTCGTCGTTTGTGCCGGTGACCAATGCCCGATTACTGTTAACTGAATTACTAGTGACTCGTCCAGTCATTAAATGACAACAGAAATAAATGAATTACTTCTATAAAACTCCAGTTTCATTCGCTCTTCTAGCGGTTTTGCACTTGGGAATATCTCTCCCTTTTATTCCGTTAGTTGAGTTTATTTTCAATTTGCTCGCATGAACTCAGAATAAAACAAAATGTTCCCCGGGGCCGGGGGGAGGAAGCACAATCTAGTATCTATCATACCAAGTAGAGGTATTTCAGCCATTTTCTATTCTGGGGTTTCAAATATTTGGCAAGACAACGTCCCTCTTGCCCTTCAGCAGATGAATTTTCTCCTTTGCGATCTTTAACATAGGAACGGAGATACCAGCCGAACTAGCAAGCAATTAAACAGCAAACTTCATTTTATAATTTAGTGGGGTCATAATAATCATGAACGTATTATCTGGCCTAAATGTGAGAGTTTATTTCAAGTTTCTTGACGCACAAGATCTTTTTCTTGTTCTACTTTCTTCCGGTCATTATATCGAAACAACGAGATTACGTTGATCTGCTGAAAGCTGCACTTTAGAGAGCAGGATTCAGTTATTGGTGACCCAATTGTAGGTCAATATTTTGAACCTCAATTCATATGGTCGAAGCAAACACACCTGCCTGCAGTTTTGGACAGGTGAAGCCTCTGGTACTTAATTTGGGGGCCCAATAGATCCAAGTCAGGTCAGAATTTCTATAAATAATTTAGACTAAACTAATGTGACCATTAGAGCAGGACTTCGTTACCAGCAGTCAGAGGATAGAAGGTCATTCATAAATGCTGTCGTTGCGAATTTTTATTTATTTTTATATTTTTCATTAAGAACAGGAATAACTTTAGGTAACGTTCATCACAACCAGCTACAAATATTCTACATCACTCAGCTTTATTTTGAACATCTATAGCACTATTCTAACATCAGTAAACATCTCACTTACCGTATATCAGCAACATCAGTGGGGTGAAGGTATACTTCCTAATGCAAGCAGATTTCATAATTTGCACGACTGCCCATGTCTTCTTCTGATTTGATCAACTTTTACGTAGTTACGCAATGGAATACAAATTACCAAACACTGTTCATCGACATATTTTGTTGCATTCAGATAACTACGTTTTTAAAGTCACTTGTACCTGAATCCACATCACAAACAACTCTGTCGAAACTGGCAACCAACCACAAAGTGTATGAAATTCTTTCGTAGTCAATACCCAACTCCACTTGTTTTAACATTACGCATTAGCATTTGCAAAGGAAACATGTTCACAAACCTAAAGTTACTAGGAATTTTGAGAAATTTCCACGCTAAAATGCTCTGAAACGTGGCAACTCTTAAGCTGAGATGGCGGCTAACATTTTCACGACACTTTTGGTCGGAGAAGAAAATGAGTGATTCCACCAAATTTCAGCAGAGGATGGTTTCACTGTCCGTGTATGCAAAATGAAGCTGTTACAGCTCACACAAACCACGTTTGTTAAACTAGTTGCTCAAATCATAATCATCTTTTCGTATACTATCTATCATCGTAACGAACAAAGGCGATCATGGAAAATGTCTGACTTATTTGAAAAGATCTGTCATCTTACGTTTGTATCATTGACGTGGGTGCTAGTTATTTTTGAGAACAATTGCATAAATTTATTCCTTCAAAAATCAAGACAAACTTTCAACTGAGCCATATTATTTGGGATGAAACTTTCAAGAATGTTTTGAATTTGTATGAGTTATATTCTCATTAGCAGACATACGCCCAGAGTACGCTTCCTCTATGGCCAGACTGCTTTCTCACTTGGTATATTTTATATATACGTGCTCGCCACACAATATTGTGATGTAGCTGATCCTCTCTACAGAGACCAATGCATTTATATTATATATCTTACATCATAGCCTTAGCTTATACACTCAAGTGTTTATTGCCGCCCACAGAACAACCGAAAGCAAGTTCACTTACAGTACAATAGAAGTAAATATATTTTAATGTGCCCGTATCTTCTCTTCTTCAAAATAATGGGAATTTAAATCAACGACTGAACGTGTATCATTGTATGTATAGTTTAGCCTGTAGGCATAACATGGATGGCATCATCTATTAGCTGGTTCTTGTAGAGTTAATGAAAATCATTTGATGTTTCCAACGTAACCATATAGTGATTGCTCAGTCTGGGCTCTTTCGCTTCGAAAGTTCATTCTCCTATTTCACTCTAGTAGGAGATAGAGCCCGTATAATGAAGACATAACGGTAAACGTCACTTCTTGAAATTTAACTTAATTTTCATTATGTAAACTGTCTTTAATTGAAATAAGTATATTCCACCGCAGTCACTGTAACGTCTGAGAGAGAAGGCGCAGGTAGCTCTGTGCAGGTTTACCTGCATGGAGCTGTGTGCAGCTATATATGGTGCTCTCATATTGCTCCAACCACTAGCTTAGTCTACTTCGATATCATAATAAGCAGGTGCAGTTTTGATCATTAGATAAACATAAATATTTTAACAACTGTTCCACTCAGAAACAGAAGATGTACTCCCCTTAGGAAGCTAACTGCATAACATCATATCTTGTTATACACTGGTATTACTGAATCATGAATTATCAAATAAGTTAATTCCAATACAGTGTATAGGATTTCATTCCTACAGTGTATAGCTGCTCTTCTGCTTCCTTGCTGGATAACTATATGGGAACTTTACAGCGAAGCTAAAGTTCATTTCTAGTTTTGTAACATGCTTAGTTCTTAACATTTACCATAATGATAATCATAATCATAAAGCAGCGTAGGTATGTCAGCAGGCTGAATTATTGTGAAATAACGTTAGGAGTCAGTGAGGTGTTAGAAATAGCAGACACAACACACCCACATCTCAACTTAAACAAATCAGCACCATCGAAAGCATAACAGTAAACAGTCTCTGATAATTCCGAAGTTAAATTCACAGAATCAGAACTTCCAAATCAAATACTAGCTAATGCCCTCGCCAGAAGATTCCTGGTTGCTGGGACGGACGAAATGTCACAAGATTAACAAAAACCTGACAGCTGTGACGTCACTGATACTAGGTGTTTTTGAACGAAGCCGAGGTCTAGGGGTTATGAGAACTGTTGGCGAAGATGGATTCGCGTTGAAAAGTCAGCACTGACCTTCGGTTGATGACGTCATTCTATGAATGAACAGACCAAGGATAGCATGGTCTCAGTGGAGGGGAGTAACTGAAGAAGGCCAGGCTACCAAATTTTTGAACTCGCCATCATTTGATTTACGATTTTAACTGCTAAGGGGGCCAAGAACTTGTTACGGAGGCTTCCAGAAGCAAGAGGTGCTATTCTCCTACGACATTCGTGACGTCACGACAAGTAGGTAACACAGAGACATAGCGGCTTAGCTGTCACTCGTCGACAAATCCTTGCGTCCAGGGCACGTTACATTAACTTACTTATGAACTAGGGTACATAACATCACTGCAGGTCGTGTCACTCGCATTTATCACTAACGTATATGGAAGAACAAGTCAGTGCCGCTATAGGCCGACAAACTCTACGCCTGCTGCCCTTCGCTACCTGCGTCGTGCATGCCTATTGCGGCTGCTTCTTTAACCGGCCTAACAATTGATACGGAAATGTTACAAGGCATCGTCGATTCGCATACTGTGATCGAGATCAGTTGCTTGATCACTTGTTGGGATGTATTGCTGCACCGAACAGGATATCTGAGCTCTCACTTTACCAGTAAAAAGATTGAGATTATTTTCACCGTTCCGTTTTAACGCAGACTTTTGGATGAAGTTCCGGTTAAATTAATGCTAAGCGAATTTACAGCAGCTCGATCACTGTGTGCTAATCGAACACGCCTATAGTAAGTTAAACCCAGTAGGTACGTTAGCAATGTATTTTGGTTGACATCGTGACGTCAGAATTACACGAAAACTGCTAAATTGTTATTAAAACCACTCGCCTGGGCGTCCAAAGACTGGTAATGAGATCCTAGTGAAATATAAACACTCTATGCAGGACGCATAGAGCATTCAATTCATCTATAATCGTAAGTCGATGCGCTGAGCAAGGGAGCCCGGCGGCATTATATCTTTGGATCGATACCTCTGCAACTATCCGGCCGACCACGGATCCCGACCATGAAGAGAAGAAGTGTTTCCAAGTCAGTATGACGTCACACTGACGTAATTTCTTAATTGAAGCCTCTGGTCGCTACTTGCTGCCTTAATTTATGAGTTCGATAGTACTAGTCAACATACGTAATTAGAAAACATTATTACATGCAGGATCCGATAATTCAATTGCATTGGTAAGAAAACGTTAGCGGAAAATGTTTCAAGTGGAATTTAAAATTTTTTCTCTAGCGGACACTAGGCAGCGAAGGGCATCGGTATCACATCTACGATAATTAACAAGTAATACATAAGTACGTCACCATTAACAAGTACCCTGACAACGAAAAAGTTACGCACCCAGCAGCAACATTAGTGGTACTGCCTGTGTCCAGATACACGTCAAGCTCACGCACCTCATAAATTTCTATTACGAGTATCAAGGGCGGATTTCATTCACATTTTCTCTCCTCCTTAAACTTTGTCTCTTCCAGAGTTTCTTTTATTTTTTACCCCATTAAAAGCAATATATAATTAAACTAATTATTATTCTTATACGTATAAAATAATAAGTAAATGAGCAAAAATCAAAATAAAGAAGTAAGAATGCTGCGTGTGATTCACTTGTGACAGTTTTTTTTTTTCTTAAAACTTAAGTCTGTGGCCAGCAGGTCCGCATGATTATTTACATTATTTTCTAGTTAGTTGGCAAGCTGTGTATTAGAAACGGCGAAGGTCTATTCCCTGAACATTTTCATATGTATTTGCCACAAACTAATGTACTGCCAGGAACAGTCGCATTCGAGGGAAGGGGGGGGGGACTGGGTTGCACGTCGCTGCCATGAAGTTTAAAATAATTTTCAGCTGTATAAAATCATACAATTGAAACAATTGAAAATACAGGAGCATATGAGCGTGAAAACAGGCATGTTGTTCATCGACGATGCTCTTAATTAAAGAAAAAAAAAGAGCAAAGTCCATTTTTAGCTCTGTCACTTCCCTAGTAGCATTCTTGGCAGCTTTAAATAAAAACTGATATTGTAGAACAGCTTCTGTAGGGAGGCGCCAATGGTGCTGTTACGGTGTTGACAACGCTTCGCTTTTATTCTCGGAACTGTGATTTTTTATGTTAACTTTGAGTGCAAGAAGAAGTTCAAACTTCTAGCATTTTCTGTATACATTTTAAAGTCAAATTACATATGAGTGACTGGGCCAAAATGACAGGCGGTGTCGCTAGAGAAGCGAATGAGATTTGATTTTTAAAACTTTGTGATGGTGTTGAGAAGAAAATACTCAAATTAAATCAAAAAGGCTGAAAACCACTTCCAGGCAGCAGCTGGCTTAGTTCATTTCATTGTAGAAGCGATTTCCTGTGGTGTTCTTCAAAACAGAGAAGCAAGAACTGTTTTTCTTAAAATATGACAAACGTGGAGCAATATTTCTTTTTGGAATATGCGTTTACTTTCAAAATTTTCAAGCGCATTGCGCTTGAAAATTCTCAAACCTCTCGGCGAGCAACACTGACCCGGTTTAAAAAATAAACCATCTTGGGCTGCAAGTTTAAGGTGAAGTGTCTCATCGAATGCTTAGAACTGAGGTTCTGAGCAAGCTAAGCCACCGGGCTTGATTTAACTGCGTCGTACTACAACTGTGACAGAGTTTGAAGCAAGCACGTGCCTGGTCTGAAGTATTTGTCACGAGCAGATTAAGAACAACTCAACCATTAGCTGATGATCTCCCAGAGCGGAAGGGTATAATTTTCGGATTGAATTCGGTTCACTAAACGAAATTTTTAAAATATCGTAAGAATCAAACGTAGGACGGTACGTAGGACATAGCATAAAACCTTTCATGTTCTTGTATGTTCTCGAAAAACATGAACAAACCTGCGGTTTCTACAGAAGTCGTTTACTTTTCCTAAAGAAACAAGTATCGTTCTAATTATTTAAAAACTTTACCGAGTTTTCAGCGCAATGATCAAAATATTTGAGATCAATAATAATAATAATAACTAAATGTAATTAAGCTCAACTTAATTAGCACGAAGCTAACTAAGAGACAACTCACTTAGTTATATATAAAGATATGAAAAAGTATAAAATATGCAACTGAACAAAATATTTACACTTGTAAGTGTAAATATTGCAGAATAAACATTATAGCTTTAAAAAAGTTGAATTACAATAAGATGCTGAATAAGTAGCAATAAAAGATTGTAAGAGTGGAAAATTTTGGCGTAGTAGTAGAAGTACTAGTACTAGAAGTTTTACTAGCGCTTCAAGGGCACACTGCCTATACCGCACCGAGATGTTCCTGTGATTTAACGCAGGCTCGTGCGCGGAATAGGTCTCAAAAACATTATCATGTCCTGAAATTGACTTTGATATCCGTCGGTAGCAAACTTAATGCACAACTAAATCGCTAGCTTCAATACTTTTTATCTATATGATAACAATCTGCAAACACTCGATAAGTCACTGCAAGAACGGAGTAAGATAACGGCCATTCGATTTTTAATTATTTGTTTGACCAATAAGAGCCCAAGTCTCAAAAAAATCTTCTGGCCAACTCATTCACATCTATTGCAACTTCATAGGTGCCACAAACAGCATTTCGTTGCTGTGTTAGGGTGGAAAGTCGGGGTAAAAATTCCACCATTATGACCTATATATAATTTTCATTGTTTAAATCTCTCGCCCAACGACGACAGTTGTTCAAACATAATGATATAGTCAGAGATCCGAAGTCGGCAGTTGAAATGGAAAAATATTTCAAAGGAAGAAGACTGTGAACAACTTCGTGGGAGTTACACTACACGTAGAACTACTACTCGATCTGTTGTGAGTCATGCTCCTGATCGTATAGTTTAATTTACAACGTTTTGAACATGTTCAAGGAGCGTATAAGTGAAATGTAACCTTTAGATATAACTCAAAGAGTTAAAAAACAAACTGCTATCAATAATTTTTTGGGAAAATATTCCTGGAAATAAAGATAATGCAACTAAGAATGCGTTCACGATCAATAAAATCAAATCATTAAAAAAAAAACTAAACTGAGGAAAAAACAAGTCACGTGGAGGAAGGAAAGAGGATAGAAATAAAACAATAAAAATGTTTTAAATAATCAACAATGATGTATGGAATACAATAAGTAAAACAATAGTAGTTACAAAGGCAAAGAAAACATACACCATGCGCTAAAGTAAGACTGCTTAGAACTACGTCTTTTATGTCATACACATGTATCTAGAAAGACACCATAGTAAATTAAGCAATATTTTCCCTAAAATTTTTACAAATGGGGGTTGAAAAGAGGCAATTTATACACTGTATATATATATACTGCTGAAGTACTCTACAGCATTGGTATGCGGCACAGAGTTAAATAATCAATGCAAGACTTTAGCGAAGGGAAACTTTTTGTGACCTGTCGAATCAAGCAAAGGCTGGGACGACAAAGAAACAGTCTCGTGCAGTCTTGGCAAACAATAATAGTAATCGGTGTGTCTGGTAATGAACTAATCACTGTTTGTCGCTGCTATTCCATCACAAGTTTTTCGGTTTGGTATTATTATTATACTTAGGCAGTATGCTATACAACAAAGCAATGAGGCTTTAATCGAAGCACGTAACAAACTTACTGCTGCGCACTGCAACGAAGTAATAATGCAAGTGAAAATAAGAACGGATTACAACTAAAGCTAATATGAACATCATCACTGCTCGTGGTGCCTTGGCCTGCAGCTTAATGACCGACAGCAGATACTGCATTGCAGTTAAGTTACAGTACTCGTTACAGTATGAGCTATTGGTAACTGCAGTGGAGATTATATGCTGGATACTACAGTAAAGAGTTACTGCTAAATCTACAGTATAATTAAGTGCTGCAGATGCAGCAGCAACACAACTGCAGATCATTAACACACATCATGCAGCTAACGACAGCAATCATTCCCACTGAATACTGCAGGTAATACTGCTGTAAGATTACCACAGGTAGTACGAGCAATACTCAGTAATACTGCGGTAACAGTTACTGTATATTGCAGAAAAGTCACAGTAGACGCTGGTTACTAGATACTGCAATTAAGACACTGCTTAAACTGCAGGCAAAAATCCGAACAGATCTATACTGTACAGGAAGAGAAAAATATATACAAAACAAGCAACATCAGTCGATATGTGGAGTCACGTAATGCGTACGGAGGTCTCCAGAAGAGTGTATATGATGTGCGCGTTTGGAGGATGTTGTAGGTATTAGGCCGTAATTTCGGGTAAGTTGGACTATATTTGGGTATAATGTCGGGTAGGTTAGGGGAGGCAAGGACTGGTTTTTTGTTTTCCATTTTAAAATTTGAACGATCCACCAAACGCGCAGCGCGATCGATCGATCGCGCAAATCCACCAAACGCGCACAACATATACGCTGTAGCGTTGACCTCGGCCTGTTAGAGACGTGTTCGATTCGCCCATTTCGATCGAAATGGTTTAATCCGATTATCTAGAACCTGTTAGGAACTTGAAACCTGAGAGCTTGATCCAAACTCATGGATCACACACTCAAGATCGAAGTCGGGACAAGTTAAAGCCAACTGGATTAGCTCATCTCAATCAAAGTGGATGAATCGATAGCACCTAAACTGAACAATGAAACCCTTGACAAGAGAAAACTCTAACGCTTACTGCCCCTTCAATCCATCCAAATGCTCTTCGGTTGCAACGCAATATTCAGCGGAAGACCGAGGACCAAAAGGACAATGAGAGATAATTTTCTGCAAGCAGCCCATATCGGTAAGGCGTGGGAGGGGAAATGTCGTCTTAGCCATGCAAATTTGGGCTAGCGGCGGCTGGCAACGGACATAGGTTCCGAAACCTTCGATTTACGCACTGATGACTACCAACTGCTAATAAAGTTTCTATTCGGACATTCGCGTTTTATTTCGAGGATGCGGTGCGCTGAAATTGGGTCCCACGATTTTAGAAAAAGAGAACTACTGAAGTTTTAGTGAATCGAGTGCTACATATTTACCAAAAGAGAAACAGTTGGGCGTAGCAATGCTTTTGGAAGGAAGGAAAGAAGGAACGCAATAAACTAGATAATATGAGAAACCGGTCAGGTAAAATAAGGTGGAGAAGGTGAATACATCACCAAGACTGCATGTTACGTTGCATTTTACGCATTGGTTTAAGTTAACGATAATAGTAAGAGTAAAATGAGTACGAAACTATAATGTCTTCATTGAATATAACAAACAGTTCAACGATAATGGCAAGAGTAAGTTGAGTACGTAACTATACTGTCTTCACGTAATATAATAGAGAATTCACCTATAATGGCAAGACTCATAAGTACGTAACCATAATGTCTTCACGTAATGCAATTAACAATTCAACGATAATGGCAAGACTCATAAGTACGTAACCATAATGTCTTCACGTAATGCAATTAACAATTCAACGATAATGGCAAAAGTCATAAGTACGTAACTATAATGTCTTCACGTAATATAATAATTGACAGAATAAAAGGTCGCATAATAAATATCAAGTGGCGTAGATAAAATTCAATTCATCAGGCTATTATTTTGACAACTGAGGGTGAGCAGCGATATTAGAAGTGTAGGATATCACCGCTAGGGGGACAGCTGTCATTAGCGGACACTAGGGGCGGAGTCGATTTTTGGCCCAGTTAAATCGAGATAATCTATTCTGATTAACTCAAGTTTTTCATGGCCTTCAATCCTGGGCGTTCGATTCGTCAGGTGATAATCGCAAACCAAGAACGCTTGTGACAGCCTCGAACTCAGTCCTGAGGGATGCTGTTGATGCTTGACAGCGATATGTGCATCAACGAGACTGTACATTGTAACGTTAAGTACTGAGAAGTTTCACCAAGTAAGAATCATACGACAGTTCGTCTCAGTAGTTGAGATATGATCTGTCGCAGGGGGGGGGGGGTAACCGAACATCCGCACTTGTCCGCAATCCACAGACAAAAACCATAATAGTTATGCAATTAGTTCTCCAGATTTCGACACAGAAGTAGAACAGTTCTTTACCAGCAGCAATGTGTGAATAACGAGGCAAGAAAAATTACCTTTAGTAGCTTCACAAAACTGAGAACAAGTTGCGCTGTTCGATGAAAGTACAAGAAGACACAGCTAGCAGTTTTGTTTTCAAGAACCTCTATCATGTATGTAAAACGGTCATAGCTGAACACTTCTCAAGACGACCAATACATAGAAAGGTTCAATATGCGATTTTATTCATCAGTGTTTATCTACAACACAATTTGGTTCAAAAGTTAGCATTCACAACACATTCGGTGTTGTTATTTCTTGGACCGAATTAACAATGTCGTTACCGTCCCAGTTTTTGTTACCATCACTTGCGCACCGTTTCCTTCTCTGAAATCTCTGACGGCATTACCAGTAACAAGTCCTAAAGTGTTATATACCAATTTTCGAATATTTTACGACACTAGTAAAAACGTATCTACGCTCTACGCTGGCCAGCATTGAAATGAACACATTGGGGTGAACAGAAAAAATAAACAAACGATCGCAACTGGGCTATTCTAGCACCATCTGATACGAGTAAAAAAAACATGTACACCATGAATATTTTTGCATTGTAAATGTCAGCGCGCGGAGCTTAAATGGCAACCAATGATAGTTTTGCAAGAGTAAAGTGTCAGTAGGTTTAATGTTAATATCGACTTTCGATACCACCACCAAGTTTCGCTACCTTGGGAAGACGTGCGGAAAGACGGACGACGCAACAGTTACTACGCTAGGTACTATAAGGCCCGACTGACAGGAAGAAGCTGGCTGCGAAAGACACTTCAAGTGGCGATGGCTTTGTGACTGACTACCAAGGAAAATCTTGGTAATTTATCGTGGCTTATTAATACACAAACTACGCTGAATATGACGATTCGAGAAAATTCAGTAGTGTTCAGAAATTGACAAGTTTATCGTTGTGGTCATCAAAATTTGTCACGCTCAGTTGAGGATAAAATTTTCGCTTTTTTTAATACTTGGAATTCGAGGCCCCTTCGGCTGTAGGAAAGCGACAATAATTGTAGTCTTGCTAACACGTTCACTGCCAAGTAATTTTTGTTAACTTATACTTTCATCTCATCTTTCAAGATAAAACAAAGTCGGAAGAAAATGTGTCTACGCTTAGGGCTCGTCACAACCCAGCTGAGCACTAAAGAATTAGGTACATCATTTAACCCTTTCTCTTGAGAATTAATCTGGCTTCTTCCTATTTCGCTTTAGGAATGATACCTCAGGGTGCTGCGCCCTCCCCCCCCCAACTTGTTGAGAGCTGCATCCATATGAGAAATAAAAGGATATATTATCATTAATTCTCGTAGGTACAAATAGCATTATTGGGAATGTTGCGCACAGACCACGCAGTGGGAGAAAGGGTTAAAAGGGCCAAGTAATAACGTCGTTGGACTGATTAACGTAAAGTGGGGGCGGCAGTGAACAAGTTAGTATTAGAATTCCAAACGAGGTCAGTGGACGTGAGTGGTATTCATTTGATAAATTGAACATTTTCATCATCAGATTCAGGACGAGAGCAGCAGTACCAGAAGATGAATAATTGATATTACCAGCTACAGGACGCGAGAACGATTCAACTGCGGTAAAAACTATCAAATTTTTTAAACGTTGGTTATCATCGACATTCCGAAGAGCTTCCACAATACGTAGTAGTAGCTGCGCCAAAAGTCACTTTTAAAAAAAGTATTTCAGCAACAAGACATTCAAGATTTCACAAGCCTTATGTTTCTAAGCTGAAACGCAACTAAGTGAGGCGCAACACCGACCTATAGTCTGCAACACTGGAGGGTGACAACATTCGTATCATCTACGGGACTGTACAGGGACAATATATACATAACAAATCAACATGATATGCCAATTAGAACTAACGCAACAACAATAACAAACTCATGGCGGGAATACACATTACTGGTCTTCAAGTCTTCTGCTAATTGTTGTTCTTACCGAAACTCCAAAGGAAAACAAGTCGCTGCCATTTTTATAAACGTCCAAAATTTGCTAAAATTTTCAACACACAGGCCAAAACTTATCGAAATTTTTATAAAACGGTTAAAGTGAGCCGAATTTTTATAGAACGACTAAAATGAACTAAATTTTTTATAAAGCGGCCAAAATGTACCGAAATTCCACATAAAAATGCCAAAATAAGTTGAAATACTAATGAAAATGGCAAAATATGTTGAACATACAATAAAACAACGAAAATGTACTGATTTTTTTTATAAAACGGCCAAAATTTGCTGATGGAGACAAGTGAATCGGTCCGCTCCTACCAAGAACATGTATCTTCCACTATACATTCTCGGTTAGATCACACACATCAAGTTTCATACTCAATCTAATAAAAAAATTATCGCTTAAAAATTGACGTTACATTATACGTCTTTTCACAGCTCATAAAGAAAAAAATATTCAGTAGAGAATAAATACCTAGGAATAAAAATTCCTCAATAACAGAAATCACTTTTGAGGTATTTTCCACTTATTTTCCGCTTTGACAAAGCGACAACTGGGTGTTTCATTCACAACTTAGGATGAAATTTCAAAAGTTAATTGCAAGCCGATTGCGCTCAACACCGAAAAGAATTTAATCCTCCTCTGTCTTCCCAAACGCAGGTATTCAAGTTGCAAATAACGCTTGAAATGCAACCTAAACCAGGGAACCGAATGCCCACGATTGAACATTCAGACAGTGAAAATCGAATAGCAATAGATTACATATGTATCTCCCTCAAGGTAGGCGATTCGAAGAAAGCTTTTAACGGACTTCCAGGCTCAGACGTAATATGCTAAATTACCTCAACAGACTGTAACTACACTCCTGTATTTCAGCTTACACTGCACCTATTTTCGTTAGGATAATTTCTGCAAGCATTCCTAAAAGTACTGACTACAAGCATTGCGTACGTACGACTCTGAGCACAACAAAAACAAAAATATATCATCAGCATGCGTCTCTCGCTTAACGCGACGATACGACATTCTTACAATGGAGGTCGATGGACTTACAACACTAGGCTAAGCGGTCAATAATAATCTCTTCAAAAATATCACAAAACAACGGCCGAGCAAGCAGTGCTTGCCCGGCGGCAAGAGAATATGCACAGGAGTATTTGTAAGTGTAACTAACTATTAATACAATCGATAAATTCACACGATAGTTTCAATGTTCTGTGAATGAATAATCGAGGAGGATTAATTTAGACAGTGTACAGTATGATCGTTGCATGGCTAGTGTCAATGTAGATATGATAATGTTCGGTAAATACAAGAGTTTCTTTTTTATTTCTCCACGGCTTCTTGCAGGAGAATTAGTCGCTATGTTTATGTTATACAAAGAGAGAATGTCAGTGTTGGAACGTTTTTTCCCTAAATCCACTGAAAGTCTTCAAAATTCTATAAATTAACCAGATCTCATTAGCTTTGACAATGTGGCCAGTAAAGCTAGGGTAGCAGAATCGGAATTTTTGTTTGAGTGAGGGGCGCATGAGCGGAAATCGAATTCCGTCTATCCGAGGCCCAATACTAGTTTAACGATTGTACGGCAGTTCCAGTAATTGACATATGTAATGGTTATCTGCCTGTCGAACCCACGAGATGCAGTTACTTATGTAAGAATGTTAATCGCCCTGGCAAGGGTTGCCTATTTGAAAAAGTCCTCTTCAAAAGACATGGATGCAACATTGCAAATTCTGTACTATCGTGGTCCCAATTACCTCACCTGAAACCCTAAGAATCCTCCTGCATGGGAATAATACCTCCTGATTATGAACCACAGCGCTGGTGTAATTATGCAACCACCATATCATGAACATTTACCATCCGTTATCAAGCAATATCCAATAGCGTCCCAGGGACAGAGGGGTAGTACAGGATCACTGCCTTCCAACCTATTAGAGAAACGATTGGCAAAATACAAGTTTTACAAGATAGCGAACGGTAACTGTACAATGCAAGGTAATGCATAACTGCCCTGGCGCTTGGGTAACTAAAGAAAAGTCGCCTTTAACAGGCTTCGGAATTTTCTGAGTGTAGCATTAAGAGTGCAGAGTATTTGTAGAGAAACTTTACTCCTTAGCTAACTGGGCCCCCAAGGGCACGTATTTGCCTCGAGGAGTGTACATGAACTTGCCCTTCTTCAACCGCCGCACGAGCTCCTTCCACAGCATGAGGCGCTCCTTCTCCAGCTTCTCGACAATTGACGAGTTTTCGGCGGCTCGTCGGGAGAGATATGGCAACACTTCGTTCACGGGGCCGTACGGTACGTACTTGTATACCGAGTAGCCGGACTGGCCTGTGAATATACCAAATAGATAATTAAATAACAAACAATAATGTACAAATTGCTAGTAGGCAACCTCTAGAGCATTTAACTTGTAGGGCAGGTTCTTAGGACACAGTCTTCGCATGACTATGAACAAGTCCTGTTCGAAACGTAGAGCTCTTACACCATCACACCACCGGCATTTTAATGCCGTGGCTTTCTTTCATTATCCTCCGAGTGTGCACTATTGAGGTAAAAGCAAAGTTTCGCCTCGTTGGAAAAGAAGCCGTAAGGCTTTCTAAACTCCGGAGTCGTCGTTGTTTTAATGAAATATATAATATATATACAAATACATGTACTTAAATCTTCAACAAAAACATTATCACCTCTCTCCCTTCGTTCGCGAGAGATAAAAAAGAAAGGGAGGACTATCCAAAGAGAGATAGAGAACGAGTTCAGCAACTGAAATGAGGAAAATTGGGGTAAAGGACAAGAAATCAGGACACAGATATACATAATTAATAGAGAATAGCTACGAAGGGCCCCCCCCATTGCGGCGGAGCGACACGTACCCAGGGGCAGGGAGATGTGGTCGCACATGCCCAGCAGCTGGCCGAAGCAGATGACGCGGTCCTCTGGCTGTACACCGAACTGCTTCATGTTGCGGATGGTGAAGCGGATCGTGTCTTCGTTGTGGGAGGCCACCATCACGGCGATCTGTGTAGGGTGAGCGAGTGCTTTACGACCGCTAAATACGGCTCGTCCTCGACATAGCCCCACACTTGTTTTCTTTTTAGAATCAGAATTTTTACTCACAGGCACTTCAGATATATACATATGTACTGTATATTCAAGAGTACGTATATCGAGTCCCGGGAAGTAACTAGACAGTCCTTTGAAAGTAAGAGCTCCTTAAAACCTCAGGATGCTGATACGATGGGCAAAAAATTTATATGAAATACTGTAATAATAAGATTACCGGTGTGTATTATTGTTAATCAAGAATTCTAGATCTACTACGTTAAATAATCGTATAAGATTATACAGCCTGTACAGCGAGATAGCATAGACTGAGATGGAGGGGGTTAGCTTGAATAACTAGAAATGTTCTAAATTATACTTCAGTTATTTTAACTGCAGGATTAAAAGATGTAAATTATCCCAAANATTAATATACCAGCAAGAGGGCAACATATACATATTATCATTTATCACGAAACTTTTTGCCTTTAGGTCTATAAATCCTAAGAACGTTTGGAGCAAACTACGGAGAGGATTCTTGATAGGAACCAGACAAGTTCATGTGTTAGTTATAGGATTAGTACATAGTCGGAGTCGTGCAAGGAGGACTTTTCCCCCTCCGGATCCAGAATCCTGATCAACAATAACAATACAGAAGACACAAACACTAAGCCCTGAGCCCAAGCTTACCTTGGTAGGGCAGCCACTCTCTTTATTTTTTTGGATCTTCTGTAGGGCCTCCAAGAGACACTTGTGGTACATCTCCGAGGTGGCGTCGAACGAAGGGTTCACAGGGTCCTCGTAACCCAACACCATCGCGCGCATCCTTTCCTATGGATACAACATCCGGGTAAAAAATAGGTAAGGGTGTAGTCAACTTTGACTGCACCCTCCACTGGGAACCTACACGCACTGGTTCGTGCGGCAGATCTATATACTGTATAGGCCAGCTGGCTCCAAAGCAGAAAAATACAGCTACAGCCGACCACAGGTCGCAAAGAACTATAGCGCATTTAGCGGAAGATTCCAAGATCTGACACCCCCTACCGTAAGGTAAGTACCCCCACTATAGCTATGAACACCAAGCAGATTTGCTGATTCAGCGTGCCAAGCGCTAAAACAAAGATCGGTCACCTGGCCTGGGGATCGATCCCGAAACACTCAGCACAGCTGTGCTATACCGTGGGTATAAAAGACCAGTAGTTTTTTGACACGCCTTTAGACTTTCTAAAACCTACTAGTTTCAAAGTCTAAAGGCGTGTCACACTATAAACTCTTTTGTCCCAACACAAAGCGTTCGCTTCACTGTACAAAATGAGAAAGTGCACGCCTGACTTATTACTACTGTAATTCACAGCAGATTGAAGAGATTTGTGAAACTTTTCTACGACACTCGCTACGAGCCAGAGGAAGCCAATGATAAGTCCGGTATCCCACTTTTTACATAAGCATACAAAGTTGTAAACTAATAGAGTATGTCTTCGATCACAGACGCATACACCGAAACTCAGCTGTACCATTTCATGTGATATTGTCCTCGGCTGCAATTAGAGAATTCAGACAGTGTTTTTCACTCTGTTACGCTGCCACTCTTTCAGAAACTAGAGCGTGTTCCCCACTCCGTTACGCCACCCTCCTTTCAGGAACTAGACTTCATTCTTCACCCCGTCCAGCCGCATCACGCACCTGTTCCATGTACGCCCCTCGCACCAGCTTGCAGCCGAAGTAGAAGTTCTGCCGGTAGCACTGCTCCAGGTCAAGCGTCAGGTCGTTGTAGGCCTGCTTCAGGTAGCACTGGTAGGTATTGAACACGATGGCCTTCTCGGTGTTGTACTTCTTCATCAGCTCCATGGTGAGCCTCGAGATGGCTGGCTGGAAGTAGGTCTGCTCGGCGTCCACCATCACTCGCACGTCGCGATCTCGTGCGTACTGCGGGTAACGTGCATGTGCTCATTAGCAACTACTAGAATAATAAT
Organism: Parhyale hawaiensis; assembly: GCA_001587735.2. Lineage (NCBI taxonomy): Eukaryota > Metazoa > Arthropoda > Malacostraca > Amphipoda > Hyalidae > Parhyale > Parhyale hawaiensis. Next base: position 2,206,762 of record LQNS02015105.1, on the reverse strand, counting down.
GACTACCCCTGCCAAGGAGGTAACGTTTCTGTCGAAGTTCGCCTCTCTGTGTTTGGTTGCTAGTGTGTCTGTTAGAGACGTAACTCAAAAAGTTACCGACAGCCCTGTACGAAATTTACAGGGACCGTTAGGAATACTACGCAGAATAGATGATTAATATTTTGGGAGGATGATCATCCATCCGTTTGCTTGTGTGTTTGTCTGTCGTTTAGCAATATAACTCAAAAAGTTAGAGATGGATCTTCCAAATCATTGCAGTAAGTATTAGACACGTCACAAGGAAGAGATTATTAAATTTTGGTGGAGATCAAGAAGGCGTCCAGGATTCCGGACAGTATTAAAATTGTCACTAGCGTTGCGTAGCCTGACGAAGGAATGCGCTCGTATGCTCTAGTTACAATTAATTAATTATTGATAATACGAATTAATCAATACTACTAAAACACCAAGAACTAGAATAAATAATAGTACTAGGTAAGTGCTAGAATAAATACTGACTATCTTTTTCGCTTTCGTAGAAAGTAACTCGAAATATTTTCAGCTACCTAGAACGTAAACTACTTTACACACCTATTAGGAAGCAGATTACCTACCTACCTATCTAGCTAACTGTAGCTATGTAGTTATCCACGAATTGAAAGTTATATCGTTTCCAGAAAGTTAAATACAGTATTAACAGTCGGCCAAAAATAAATATATTGGCGATACAGCTACTCGGAAACATTTTTTTTTCTAGATAGCAAGTACGTCACGAATCAGAAATTTGCAATACAGTTACGAGTTAAGGAAAATTTGTTGCACCGTTACCGAGAATGCAAACTATATATATGATGTACCCTGAATATGGTGTGCAGTCGTCTCATCATATTGCGGAACATCTCCTCCTCCTCCAGGGTGAGGGCCGAGATCATGGGCTCCATTTTGCCCGTGACGAGGTTGGGGACGCGGAAGACGTCCCGCAGGAGCATGTTGGTGTCGATGAGGCCTGACCACGAGAACAGATGGATGAGGCCCTTCTTGTCGTACGTCATGTTGTCCAGCCACTTCTGGATGGATTCATTGTCCACGGGGCCTATGGCCTCCTGCCTGTAAAGGTCACGGCAATGGTTAAAGGTGCGCTTCTATGTATACCCCATGGCTATGTATTTTACAAATTGGCTAGGCATTTTTTTATGATAAGGCTATGCATCTTACGGTATGACTATGCATTTCATGACGACTATCCAGGTTGTGATCCATATGACTATGTATGTATTTCACGATGACTATGCAGCTCGTGATATATATGAGGATTATGCAGTTCACAACGACTATTCTGCTCGTGATATGCATGACTATGCGTCTCACTGACTATGCATTCTACGATTTGACTGTGCATTAAGTATTGTCGTCCGAAACTGGCGGTGTAAGATTTGCTCGGCAAGTAGTTGAAACTAGAGTCCGCCCAGACGCCCACAGCGAGCTAGGGCACGCACCATTACCCGTACAGAAAACAGACTTCCCCAGTTGCTACTCGCTGGTAACAAACAAACGAATCAAGAAAAATGTGGTCACACAGAGCCACGGAAGACACAACACTCTGTTCCCTCTACAGCCACGTTTTCGATACGATATAACGTCACACGTTTTGAAACAGCTACAGGCAATATCGTGTGATGACTGCGAGCGCTGCAATTGATAACAGGCACTGGTACTTGCACTCCACACCTGATAACTATCACGGCCAGGGGTGCCAGTGTCAAGTCCACAGCGAGGACACTGTCTTTTGTGGTCCGGCGGCCCTGACTCTACCGCTAAAGTTTCATGAACTGTCAACATGGCGGGCGGCCCCTTGTCTCCGTAGATAAGACTGCACGCAAGGACCATCGACCTATCGATTTTATACGCGCCCTGCACAAGGTGAAGCTGTTTGACACGTTAGACGCAATGTTTATGTTGAAAACTTGCAAACACCTTGAATAAGCTCAGTTTTCAGTAGGGTTACAAGGTCGGAGTAGGTAGAGTTGGATAGTTCTAGAGGCCTGGAATCGGACACTCATTCGAGAAGCCGAGGTCGGTGAAAATGGGCCTATTGTGTTCAAAGAGGATTCGGAGTCGATTGGAATCGTGCATTTTTTGAGGCCCAATTAGTCGAAGTCATACTGTGGCCCAGGAGTCGGAGTCCGAGTCGGACTTACTTCACCCGATTCCACATCCCTGGTCATCAGCACGAGTTGAGAGTTGCGACTGGCACGGCTAGCTCGGCAATATTTGCTTCATTTAAATTGCCTTAAATTCATTTCAAGCCGACACGACACGAGAGTTTGCTCGAAGAAACAGCTCGTCGTAGTAGCAGAGTGAGATTGCAACATTTACGTTCCAGTAGCTTGGGAATTACAGTTTGAAATAGCTACGATCCAAAGTGGGAATTCGAAAGCCCACCATTGAAGTTTCGCACGATTTCGAGGTGTCCATCACAGACGCCAAGAACTACTGGCAATAGCTCATAGAGGGCCGGGTTGTAAGTCCCGGTGTCTCTTAGGGAATGGGCCTTTTGGTTCGTCTACTGCCGCCTATCTAATCTAATCTAACTGACAGAGTTAAGAGCGCCTCTGGAAGCCGTGAAAAACATACAGGCAGCTTAAGCGTAAATAGAGAGTCACAGTCGGAGCCCCACTGACACAACAAGCGATGCAATGCGACTGTTGGGGAGATATGGCGCCTGTAAGCGATAGTGTGTCAGGCGGTCTGGCTTGCGTCCGTGGGGACAGCTGATTGCTGTACCTGATGTTGCCTATTGCATGCAACAAATTGTTGCGTTGCACGTCGCTGGTTGTTTCGATGGGGCCCTGACCTAACTGTGTTCTAGTAAGTAAATAAGTAAGCGACCGGCGTCGTCACTATTTGACGGTAGAAAAACAGTACTTCCACGAAAATCCGTTTTCTTCTTTCTTCCGAAGGTTTCTGTTTGCAAGAATGGCCTTCGTTTTTTTCATTGGGCTTATATTCAATTTGCTCGTTATAAGCTCAGAGAAGAAAAATAATCATTGATGAAAGGAAGTACACATACCTAGCAGAGGTGCTTCAGAGGTCTTAATCCTAAATATAAAAAAATTGACATGGGAGAGGCTTTATTGCTGTGCAGCAGATCAATTCCTTTCTAGCTAAACCTTCAGTCGGGGACGGGGAGACACCAAAAAACTGTTTTATAATATAAGTGGGATTCATATAATTTCTAGGGCACTTTCTTACTGTATGCTATACCCTATTCCTACTTATATAACAATAAGGTAAATCTTCTGCGGTCAAAAACAAAGAAACGTCACTGAATTTCTGCTTGAAAGTAGGACTATTCAAAATATTATTACAGTGGAACCAAACCTCTCACACCCGCTTGGTGCAGCCGGGGTTCAAAAGTATTACGAAAGATTTTCATTTCAGTCCTAAATTCACAGCTTAACACGACAGACTTACTTGAAACGCGCCTTGAACATGTCGGTGCTAATGTCAGCAGAGAGGATACCGCCACTGCCGCTGCCCGTCACTTTGTTGAAGTACTGCCGGGCCCGAGCGATCGTCTCCGACAGCTGCATCTGTTGGGCAGGAGGACACAATTAGAAATTATGCCCATAGAGGTGCATCTGCTTGCTCACAAACTAAAGACCTGTATCGATATTAAACTTGAGAAGCCTCGGCATTAGCGCGCTAACGTTCTTAGCTGACACTCCTTCTATTGTGGGCGCGAGGCCAACCCAGGCTCGCGAGCCCTTTGCACGGCAGTTGTGGGCGTGCAGAGCGCCGTGGGGGTACTTGCCTCCTCAGAGATGAGGAGGGGAGTGGGTAATTTGAACCTTCCGTCAAATTGGAGCCATAGTTCTTGATGACCCGTGGTCGGCTGCAGCAGCAGCAGCACATACCTACTCATTTGGGGCCAGTGGGCCTATATCCGCAACACAAACCAGTTCGTGTAGGTTTCCCAGTTGAGGGTGCGGTCAAATTTACTCAACCTTTACAGATGTAACTTCTATATCATAATATGGATATAGCTGTCAGATCATAACACGGATACAGCTACCACACGTAGCAAGAGCTTACACTAGTATTTGTGTTCACTTATCAACACGCTACTGTGTTTAAAAAAGCTATACGACTGCAAGTGCTCGCGTTTAATTAAAGGCTGGTACACATGCAAAGGAACGGGCTTCCTCAGCTATCGCCCGAATGATTTGTTGAGCCCTCGTAAACGCGGCACTATGTTAACCAAAAATGGAGCAAAAATATTCGCCAACAAGTTCAGGTTGTCCAGCAAGCACAGAGGGAATTAAACTCGAACTGTTTGCACTTTTGAGCTAGATGCACATGTCATAATCCGGATAACGCTACTGTTTATGCATATCGCTCGTTTGCGACGTTGTCATAAGTCAAAAATGGACATTTTTCAGGAGAGGCGAAAACAGTTTCAATATCACCGTATTTTCTCAACTATCACTTGACTAATAACCTTTCTCAAGCGGCCACTTTTACAGGCTCAATTATAGCGTTATTATCACTAATAGAACTTGACAAAGGCTTTGTAATGGCGGCAATAACTCAAACTACCCAATTTTTAAGTGATGACACCGTTGTCACAAATGAGCGATACCAGGTCATCAGGATAGGTACTAATTCAGCATTTTATTCGGTTTTTAAATTAGAAGCGTTTCGCTAAATTTCGATCCAGCTACAATACCCTTTAAAGCATTTGTATAACCTTTACTTGTTATGTTTCCAAGAGGCATGTGACGCTTACATTCACGTGCCAAGCCCACAACTCTACGGAAGATGTACGAAACATTTAGAAACTCATACGTCAAGCTAGCTGCAGTGTTGCCAACGTGCGTGTCAATCGCACCAACATTACCGGCAGTTGGACTAAGGTTTTAGAAGCTGAACTTTGGAAAATACGGACATCGTGATACTATGCGCAATCGGTAATTGTTAGGCATTTACCGGCTGCTGACGGGTGAATAGTGAATGGCATAGGATAATATCGGATCAATGCGTATGAATTTCCGAACGAGTAGCTCCTAATAATATCTTTAGCGATATTGGTCAACTAGTGAACATCTGGCTGAAAAGTTCTTAAACATTTAGTCGTTATCGAGCATACTATATTACAAACTACGCACACACGTAAATGGATCAAAGGACGGGCAAAAATAAGAATCTTTCTGCATAATGAGCGATACTCGAGCTATGTAACTGCTCAAGGGTCAAGGGTAGACCGTCACCGTAAAAGATCGATGCCACGTCTGGGTGATTGGAACAGTAGGACAGAGAACACGTCAAGGTGAGCAGAGCTGTTAGGGCGAGTTCACACGACGTTTAAAGCAACGCGGTCACTCACCGCCGTTGACAACACAACTTTGGGCAGGCCACGAAATGTTATTAAAATGTTAACCGTTGATTCAGTTTCCTGTGCAAGTGTTACTAGGTAAGTTACGAATATCTCCTTCAATTTGGAGTCAAGTAAAATAAAAAAAACGGCACTTTTCTGCTATTTCTAGGGCATAGTAACGTAATCCGACAAGTCGAGGAGGGAACGCGTTGAGATGAATGTCGTGTGAACCCTCCCTTAGTAGGTCAATGGGTGACGAGGGAGGAGCATCACGATGTAAAGAAACTATAAAAAAGAAAACAACTAATGTGTGAAGACAAGCTTAAAGGAAATGAATTAAATTAAAAGCTTCGTGGTAAAAAATAGAAAAACTGCAAGCTGCTGTCGCATCCGAAAATTGGTCGGTATCATGCGTCACAGTACAAGTTGTCAAACGTCTTTATATGTCAAAAGCTTAATTAAATATATTGAAGAAAAAGAGGCCATTTTCGTTTTTTCTCCTGACAAATGGTGGATCGCATAAACTGCAATGCATTTGTGAAAAGTGAGACTTTTGATTAATGGAAACATGCAGCAATACCGCCTCCATATTATCAGTTCTTCCCACGATAGCAGCGGACCTTGCGTGCTGTACAGTTGTGCTGAAGGTCCCGGGAACGATTCTCCGGCCAAGTGAGCGATCTTTGTGAATGGCGCTCTGCGCGTTGAATCAGCAAGCTTGCTTGGCGTGCATAGCTACCGTGGGGCACTCGCCAGAGGGTAGGGGGACGCGGGTCCTTGAACGTTCTGTAAGTGCGCCATAGTTCTTAGCGACCCGTGGTCGGCTGCAGCTGTAGTTACTCCTCTTAGGTCAGTTTGCTTATATCTCCTGCACGAACCAGTGCGTGTGGCTTTACCTCTACCATAGACCCA
>LQNS02015105.1:2183256-2193742 GCA_001587735.2 Parhyale hawaiensis | reverse complement strand
GCGGGTCCTTGAACGTTCTGTAAGTGCGCCATAGTTCTTAGCGACCCGTGGTCGGCTGCAGCTGTAGTTACTCCTCTTAGGTCAGTTTGCTTATATCTCCTGCACGAACCAGTGCGTGTGGCTTTACCTCTACCATAGACCCAGACCATACACGTTCATATGCTCTTTGCATTTACCTTTTACATCTGACATTGTGGTAACGTAAATAGACCTTTAGAGTTGCCTGCAGACTACGACGCTTCGGATGACCGTGAAACATTTTATTAGCATGCAAAAAAATAATAAAAAAAAATACGCTTATGCAAAACTAATGAGCACTCTGAGGTATCTGTTGGCTATCAGTTACAATAATAACATTTAATTATGTTACCACCCGTTTTAGAACTTATTTTCTGGAGAGACCGCTGCAGTAAGATTGTAGAGAGCTACAGTGAAGAATTACAGTTTCTAACAAGAACGTCTCGTAACAAATGACCATCACCCGTGATGGGAGGGGGGGGGGGGCTGAGAGTGCGGAGTCAGCAGTTAGGACATTTTGCACATTTAGGCTAACCCGCTTGACTGCCTGCAAGAGATTGTGATGATAATTCAATTCGTTTTGGCGGTTACTGGGTGGAAAGACAATGCGAATTATAGATAAGTACAGACATAGAGAACGAAAATATTATCTGCTCTTTTACTCCGTTCGCGGGTGACAGCGACACATAACGGAAGCGCGACGGTCCACTAAAGAGCGGTGCGGCAGATGAGAGGACAGATTAGTTCAGATCAATGAACGAAAGGTGAGTAAGTGCGGCAGTAAGTAGAGAGCGGCGCATTAGATGAGTGTGGAGTGGGGCAGTAAGCCGATCGGTGAAGGTAGAGGAAGCCTGTAATACAGTAGAGAACAATGCAGTAGATATGAGTGGAGCTCCAAGTAGATCGATGGCTGGATGGGTGAAGGTTAAACTCGGACTGCGTATAACTCAACATTGATCGCAGGTAGACTTGTGTGGCCTTGAAAGCGTGCGCACCGGCGCACCAGCGGGACAGGTGATACGTCTAAAAAATTACTGCACGCAGTGCGGACTGTAGGCGATGCTCCAGAAATTACTAATATACGCTAGATTTTGGAAATATTTACAAATTATTGTAATTATCGCAAAAGAAAGATTCAAGATATTTTAGCAGAGAAACTGTCAAACTATAGAGAGGATAGGCACAGACTCAACTTGTGAGTCTCGATCATTCGTTTCAAACTTTGAAATAGACTGCTAGGTTTATTATTTGCACTTATACATACAGAGGCAGAGAACAATGCAAATATATATATATAAAGAAACATTTTGAACGATAGAATGTAGTTACAATGTTGTGTCAATGCAACAGCTGTTGAAGAAAGTTGTTTAAATTTTGCGCAAAACAATGATAAAATGATAATAACAAAACAGAAGAGCGCTCTACTCGGAACAGCGCACATCATTCGCAAAGTGCTCTGAGCCTTAGGTCGCGGGATGCGACCCGGCGCCAGAGTGTAAAGCCCAACATCGCTCAACCGGTTCAATTATTGGGTCGTGAAATCCCCACGGTAATAACAAAACAGATAAATATCTTTAAACATAAACAAATAAGTAAAGAGACACCGTAAATAACTAATTTCTTATATAAATATATAAGCAAAAAATAAAGATATTAATTCATCAGTAGATACATAAAAACATAGTAATATTATAAGCAAATAATAGAGAAATAATTATAATACAATCAAAATAACCAATATAATTACAACTTCTTTTCAGGCAATATCACACTGTCGCAAATCGAATAACTAAGGACGACATTGCGCTAGTTATTAATTCCTACGGGGAGATATCATTAGGTCAAGCAATAACGGGTTACCGCTCTCTGAGTATCGCGCAAAGAAAGCTATTCATTTGACCTTTCGTCTATGGCGCTATAGTTCCTGATGATCCGTGGTCGACTGCAGCCGTATACTCCTCTGGGGCCAGTTGGACTATATCTGCAGCACGAAAAAGTGCGTGTGGGTTTCCCAGCAGGAGTGCGGTCAAGTTGACTTTATTTTAACCATTACCTTGCCATTGGCTTGTCTCTACAGTCACAGATAATGCACCTTATTGGACAACAAAAACTCATTTACTGTATATTAAACTCAAAGAACAAACAAAATCTGGCAACTGTTTTGCTGTATTGCACTAACTGGTTAAGGAAAGTACGGTCAAATTTATTAGAGAAAGAAACAACGAGTTGGTTTGGAGAATAAAATCCTTATACTGGCACCCTGGGGTACCGTCAAGAGCTTGCGAACGGAAGGCGTTTCCATTCGCGTATTTCAATCAAGATAAGCTGGTCCGAGGAGCTTCAACGTGTTCGGAAATTCACGCCTAGGCGTTCCAGTCATCACTCTGTATTGAATTACAGGAGTTGACCGCAAGCCAATTATGCTCAAGATTGTTGAAAACTGAAACGGTATCCTTTACCTTTACAGAAATAATAGAAATACAGAAATAGCCTAATAAACAATGATATCGATGATTGCTAGTATGCGTACCACGGGGGAGAATGTGTTGCAGTGTTGCCATCATGCAGTCACTGAGAGCAGTGTTGCCATCAGCCACTTACTCCTACCAATCAGTGCTCAAAACTTCTGAAATATATGAGACGATGCAGCAAGTGTTGCCACACAGCGGTCTACATGCAATGCCAGTGTTGCCACTCACCAACAGCTGCGGTCGGCCGAGGGCCGTCATTTTGATGGCAGCGAAGCCTGTTCCCTTCGTAGCGTCTGCAAGCGGGAAATAAATTAATAACTTGAGGTGTAAGGACAGTGCTGCGTCCACAGTGCAAGCAGACCTCATGCATGATGCGCTGCAGGTAGCTAACATGTTACAGCACACCTCATACAAGCTACAACATGGCTCATATTTAATACAGCACATCTCATCAGCAACCCAATGACTGTAGCTACCATGAAGGTATAAACCTTCATGGTAGCTACCTGCAAAGGAGACATCGTTTACCTATACAGTAATATAATGCTAGTAGTAGCGGGGCAGGCTGCATACATGATACAGTGCATCTTATAACTGCTACAGCACGCTTCATGCGTTGCACAGCACGTCTCGTACATGATAGAATAGACCTCATATAACAATACATTGCCTGTAGCTACGTGCTCAACAGTCTCGACACAGTAAACAGCTAAGTGCAGCGTCACCACCAGTGCTTGCCACGCCACCGCAATAGCTGCCATTAACAAAAACTTGTAAGGTAGCAGCGACAGCCCGTACGCCTAACTGGCTGTCCGTGTGCGCCAAACCCTGGCCAGGTGAAGCTCTCGAGGAAGCTTCTCAGAACTCGCTGGTTACCGAAGAAGACAACCGCTGTCGTAATGGGTGGTTTGTCGCCATACTAACACCGTTTGTGATATATCGAAAAGATTGTACCCACGTTGAGTTCTTTTCATCAATTACTTGATAGCCATGGTACGGTAGCCGTTACAAATGTTGAGAGAGTGACATGTATCATCAATATTGAAAGTTTGAAAATATGGGAATGTGACAGGGAAACCATTCAACGGAGACGCAGCAAGATAGATATGCTTAGAGCCTTTACCAGCAGCACTTTTATAATTGTACAATTTTGATGACTGGCGACATAGAAGTAACACTAAGCAACAATATCTGCTTCTGCAGTAAGATTCTGAGCACCACCATAAAAACTTTTATCCCGACAGTACTACGTACTTTCCGGCTTCCCGTGTTGCGTGTCGTTAAGAGACAAAACTGTCTAAGAAACGGTCTAAAAATAAATCGACTATTAGCTAGCACAGTGAGTTTCCAACAGCGTATGAACATTGGAGCGTGTAGTCAAAATTAGTTTTAAGGTACAGGCAGCAGCACTTCTACATATCCATTTTTTGAAGACATCGCTGCACAAGTAACATTAAAACAACATGAGCTGACGAGCAGGCTCCATTCATGAACATAAATTCATTCACAGTGTTAACTCTTCCTTCGTATGGTATTTGCTACTATGCACATGCATAACAAATTTAATTATTAATAAGCGAGGTCTTGCATAGCGTGACACAAAACAAAATTTGCAAACTCATTTATGATGAAAGTGTTTTCCTTTTTCGTGCTGGTTTATCGGGACCAGGAGTAGAATCAATAGTAGTTGCATACGAAGGAACATGATGGGGTGAACAAATTCTTCAGATACGATCTCCAGATGCAATTATCTTTAATGCTCAATGCAAATTATAGGAAACTGACTACATTATATGTAATAAATTATTTTCCTAATAGTTACTTAACTCACAAAGCAGAATACAAATTTGATCAACAATCGTTTGAGCAAATAATGGAAGCCCGGATGTTATAATACCTCACATCGTCATTGTAGTTGAAGTCACGTGTGAAACATTGATGCACTTTAAATAACATTTTATGCAAACTTTGCTCGAAACCAATAAGAAAAATTTTGTAATATGTACTACAATGCTAAACTGAACTCACCCAGCACAACAATGGTCCGGTTTAAAAGGTTTGAGGCAACAGTACAGTATACAGGGAACCACTAAGAAAGCTGGCGAAATGAAATAGTTATACGACGTAAGTGCACTCACCCGACACGGCATCGATGCAGTTCATGAATGTTTCCATATTTTTCTCGCACTGCGCTTCGTTGACGTAGAAGTAAGTTCGCGCGGACGACACCAGGAGGCGCCTGTCAGCGAACTGCCTCTGTGGTGTGTACTTCTCCATCTTTGGTTTTCCGTCAGACTCTGTCTCGCAACCGCTGTAAAAACACAGGTTCTGCTCTCAGACCAGAACTAGATCATGGTAGGTAGCTACCACTTAAAATGAGCTATTGCGTTGAGACTTTTGTACAGAAGCTATACCTATCGAAGTTAGCAACCACTTTCAAACGTGATAAAATGTTTCTACCTTTGGATCAAGGGAAACGAGGAAATGATTTATTATGCAAGGTGAAAAATAAAGAAAAAGATACACATACCCATCCTGTTTTTCCACTATCTAAGACGTACAGTTGCTCGTGGCATACATATTTACAAGTACGGATACTTTTAAATCAATTTCCTAATCTGTAAGAGATCGTTCCCGATGGCTTTCGATTCGTTTCAGTCGAAATGACGTCATTTTTTAACCAAGCCGAAGGTGAAGTTGAGTTAGTGGATGGGAAATCAGACTGCAGATACAGAGATATGCTTGGTTTGATGTTGTCGATACGCAAATGTCTCACATACGGTCGGGGTTTTATTACTGTATACTATAGAACGGAAAACGCAGGATACACCATTTAAGAGATCGCAAGTACATCGAAGGACAGAAGGAGCACGAGAGGGTGGCATGGTCGGGGAATGAAATTACCATGATTATCGTGGAAACCGGTGGGAGCATTGCAGAAATGAACGGCGTAATGTACAAAATTGATAGTCGCGTTACATAAATATGTAGTGAGGATATCATGTTGCCCAGTCAAAATACCACTGTGAATGAAATGTATCCCTACATTTGGTTGAAAGCAGGTTTTTGTGCACAAATGAAATTACAGCAGCACATAAAGGTAATGTCATCTTGTAGATGTCAAAATGGAATTTGTGACATGTTTTTAAGTCGAATTAGTAATGTTATAAGTGAGTAATGGAAAAATTTATTCAGACATGTTAGATAAAAAGGAGTAGATTGCTATGCAGCCTTTTGCTGGCTACTTTAGTTTAGTCATCAAATGGACAAAAATATGCTGACCTATAGATAACAGGTGCAGATAACTGGAGGATGATAACCAATTCGAAATGGATATTTTACGGCAACAAGTTGTGGAGAGCTGCATTGGTGAAAATATTATACATTCCACGCCGTGGTAACTGGTAAAAAGCGACTGTACCAAGTCAATAAAACTCGCAGTAGTTTTATGCAAATAAAATCTTATTCACAAACTGCATTGAGGTGGATGGTGAGACATTAGGAATGAAAGTCGCACGACAATAACCAGTGAATAGTTGAATTACAGATCTGATGTAGAAGCTTTTAGACTGCAGGGGCATATGGAACGTAGGTAACCAACTGAAAAATTAATACCTTGCGATGGTAACTGACGGAAGACTACATGTAAATGAGTATTTTACGACAGCAAGTTGAAAGTTTGTGAAACAGTGATTCCGGAGGACATAACCTGATGCATGAGAGACTGAGCATAGGTGGGGTATACAGGAAGTCCACGATGTATAGTGCACACTTGTTTACCGCAGTTCTTATTTAGGTCGCAAATGCTTACTTGCAGGTGTTCGATATGTTTTCTTGACTTCGACAAACATACATATCGAATATCTGGGAATAAAAATTTTCAACCTAAATAACAAAATGTGCATAACATATGAGTAGCTTATAGCGAGGACATCCTGCAACCGAAGGGGAATTAACGGTTTGCGACGGTAGCTGCATGGTAGAGGGAAACAAACTGGAAATGAACATCTTATGGCGGCAATTTGAGAAAAGTTGATAGATGAGGGAACGTAATCGTGTGGGTATATTGCCTAGCAATTGAAAGTTGTGGAGGGTAACAAACTGGAAATGGATATCTTACGGTGAGAAGGGGTTATGGCGAGGGTAACTCATGTGGAGATGGTCAGCTACGGGGAAGGAGGAGGAAGAGTGATGGCGACGACGATGTAAGAAAACTGGTGATGGAGCCAAAAATCTGTTTAACTCCACTGGCAAGGATGGAATAAACTCTGGCTGCTCCGTCACGTTTCTGCGCAGCACGACAATACAAGCGAATCAAACTTTCGTAATGGGAACAGCGAATATCGGCCCAGTGGGTAACGCAATACTCTTGAACAATACCAATGACAGGATGATTTTTAAATAAGAAAATCCAATGAATATACCGACATATATATTCAGTAAAACAATGGGAGTTAGGGAGGCTGCATTTCAAAGTGAATATTATACGTAAAAGTGTACCTAAACTAGACTAAAATAAAGACAAACGTGACGTCAGAGTCAACCGCGTTACGGCAAGTTACCTGCACCGGTCGTGAAGATGGACTCCTCTGTTGCTGTATGTCACAGCTGGTTCTGTTTTGATCACGTGAAAGTACAGGGTTGTCCACTCTCTTCCCTTTATCTATGTTTAGCCCTTGAAAAATGTGTTCACGTCATATGTGGCGCTATTTTTCAAGAAAATTGACGCGTAACTTGGATGTTAAAGGGTTAATTGAGCATGCAAGATATGTTATAGTGGTACCCACGCTTTCTTGCGGTATTCATCGATCTAAATGAATCTAAATCGTTAATCGCTAAGCACCAAAAAAGATAAAAAATTTTATTAGCTTTTAGTTGGAGGTTCTGGACCCAAGTTTTTTAATTAACGGAATATTTCAATTTTATGAGGATCCCCTAGGATTGTCCTCATTTTTTGCCATAGGTTTAGTTGCGACGACGCAGGCCGGTGGGTGCCTTCGTAGCATATGTGTGGCTATTCGAACAGGATCTGCGTTTTAATTTTATTGTTTGAAAGTACAGTATGTTCTAACAAGACACTTCTCAAAACCACGAAAAAGTTAGTAATGCCTTCTAAAAAAACAGATATATAGACACGGGAGCAATAAATTACGAACGATCGAGTGTGAAATGCAGTACATACCGTTCGTTCATCATCAAAAAATTAACTGGTGTTATGATATATATATATATATATATTTAGAAATAATGAAGTTACGATTTGGGACATACCTGCCAACATGATATAGGGGTATCAGCTAAAGGTAGCTAAATTATAAAACCAATATCAATGAGATCAGTATAGGGGAATCCAATTGTTACAGTTTATAAATAAGTAGGAAATCATAAAAATTCAGAAATATTTTTGCAAATACTGATGAATCAAAACAACACATAGGGGATGGAATGAAGAATGCTTGTTAGGTATATGAAACCGAAGACACCCAGTCGTTCAATACAGCAAAGCCGTTATAGAAGAATGTCACCTATGGAATAACACTTAGGAATAGGATAAAATAAGATGTAGTGTTTCTTAGCAAAATTAAAGCACAAACATAATGAAACCCCGATGGAAAAATATATATGCAGCAAATCAGTAATATATTATTACGTATGAATACAGAATACAAAATTGAAAAGACCAAAATGATTACTTATACAAACCTTATAAATCCATATAGTTTTCTAATAAAATAAATCGAAACATATGCAGACAGTAATCAGTTGATAACATGGGAGTTGGAAAAATACGTGAAAAAAGTGCAACGTGAAAAAGCGCACAAGCGTGGAAAGTGAAAAAAACAGGTGAAACAGCAAGGCAAACGGCGACGTAAATATCACACAAGTGAAAACTGAAAAATATATTTTCAACTATGACAATGTATTTCGGTCACAAAGAGATGTAAACATTAAGTATGGTGCAAAATGTACTGCACGTATACAGTAAGTGTAATAGTTTAACACATTCAATCAATGCTGGGGTTCCAATTAATTAGCTGGGTGTAGGAACCAGAAAGAGGTGGGTGCGTGGGTTCATATCAGGGTTGGTGAAGTCGTTTCTAAGAGTAAAAATTGACGATTTCTTGTAAAACTGAATCTTGAATAAATAAAATCTGATGCGTTATCATTATATATTCCGAGTCGAAAATCATAGGTCATTATCAGATTTTTATAGGGAGCGGCATGGGATAATATTCTACGATCGTTTTTAATTTCCGATTGGATTATTACAAGGGTTGGGGAGTCGAATAGAAAAGATCAGATTTGAGAGCTGGCAGTAGACGGACCAGCAGACCCATTCCTGGAGAGTAGCCGGGACTTGGGCTCCGGCCCTCTATGAGCTATTGCCCTAGGTTTGACTCCTTGGGCTCCAAAATATCTGACTCCGACTCTTTCTTAACAAAATAGGCAAATTTTTTTTACTACGACTCCCGGATTCAGCCAGCTTCTAATTCCGACTCCCGTGTTCAGTCAGCTTAAAATTCCGACTCCTGTGATCACCAAGAACGTCCGACTCCCGATTCTGCAGCCATGCGGTTGTGAGCTCGACTTTTCACGACGCTCAGAATGTGTTGGTAAAAATTGAGGGGGTCTTCGGACCCCCCGATACCCACAGGGGGTTCGTGGATATGCACTGCAAAATAAAATTTTTGTAGACCACTGAACTCACTAGCTCACCCTCCCACGTGTGACTTTGAGATCATAAGGGTCGGAAAGAAGACGAATGGTAATTACTGGCAGCGTCCTTTGAAGAATTGTTACGGTACTAGTATTGGCTTATTAATTGTGCAAGTAGAGAGCTCATTCACATATAGACAGCTTGAAAGCCAAGGTATCTAACGCTGCAATTGAATGTCTGAATCTTGCACGCTCTTATTCAGCAATTTTTCAAGCGCCTCTGATGACATACGTCATATAATGACCTTTATACACTATCAGCATGCTGAAATGGTAGAGTAAAATAATGGTGAAAACTTACCATAATGTAATTTGCGAGTAAGCGTAGACAAAAATATTGTTGGACAGTTCCAATTACGTAAACAGCCAATGAGCGTAGGGAAAACATCTAGGAAAAGTTAGAATAAAACTGTCGAATTTTTGAGTACGATTAAAAATAAGTGAGAATCTGCGTTCGTGACGTTGAATTGAGTCAGAAGTCATAATTTATTAAAATATTTTCTCTCCGTCCAGTGTACTTAGATTATATAATACATGCACGAGGGACTTTGAAATATTCTTGGATTTTGTAGAGGAAAGAGGAAAAAAAAAAACTCTGTAGTGTCCATACTGTACGCAGTTGAGACTGTTACAGAAGCCCTTTTCCTACGAAAATTGATCTGTATTTTAGGCTCGAAAAGATCCAACCTCAATGCACGATGTAACCTCGCCTTGCACGTAGCTAAATTAACACCATTTGGCAGGTGCTACGTATTTGTAATACAACGAGTTAAAGTCAGCAATTATTCAGCATGTTCATTAGAAAATTTGGCCTACACCTTGTCATCAAGTCCAACTTTCAATATCAACATGTGTCATACGAACTGTTGTGATTTTTCTCTTTCATAGAGCGACAAAAAAAATAAGTATTTTGGGTGGTTCACATGAGTCTCAGAAGCACATGTGAACACGAATATAACTGGTGATGAACATCTATTTGCGATGAAAGATGTATACGTAAGTAGGTGAGATGCTGGTGCTGAAGACATTGGTAAGCATCAGTTGAAATGATGTATTTTTGGTGACTTACACGAACGTGGCACACCAACTTTGGCCCTCCGACGCTGGCTTCTAACAGAAATCTAGAAACTGGCTCAATTACGTCCCATTTTTCGTAGCATTTTTAGGCCGCTGTCCACAAGCGCACAAAAAGCGGAACGTTCTTCATAACCTTTACATTGTCGCGGGCATGGCTTGTGACTGAACATCATTGCACTGTCCAAAAAATCTATTTCAAAATC
>LQNS02015105.1:2158730-2182625 GCA_001587735.2 Parhyale hawaiensis | reverse complement strand
TTTTAGGCCGCTGTCCACAAGCGCACAAAAAGCGGAACGTTCTTCATAACCTTTACATTGTCGCGGGCATGGCTTGTGACTGAACATCATTGCACTGTCCAAAAAATCTATTTCAAAATCAGCTGCTTGCAGATTTCGTACAATAGTGAGTGCCAAAATAAATTGCAAATATTTCTCTAGCTTTTATTTGAGTTTACATTCACAAAACCGTTTATTTTAATGCGATAATGAAACATGTTAAGTTGTAGTCTAGGTAGGTAGCGGAAATTTTGTTTCAAGAACCTAGGACACTTCACATTTTGAGCTCTGCAAGACATTGGATTTCACAACCATAATACTCGTTAAGCAACATTAGTTCTGGATAAGACTGGGAAAGGCAATCTAAGTTCGTAAATGAACGTTGAAAGATACATTGATGTTAACCTAAACTATATGTCATAACTAATGAATTTAATCAGCAAATAACTCCATATTTACACTAGCTGCGTCTGTATCTATAAAAAAAGTCTTTTCAATAACGGCTAACAATATCGATCATTGCATAAAATTTGTCATATATTGGTGAAATTGATCAAGAAAAATTAGATGAGAGAAAACTGCTGACAGCTGCGAAGAACTGCTGACTCGGCTGTACAGCCTAGATGAGGCCTCCAGGTGAATGTATTACTAGGGAATTTTCGGATATTTTTTGTTTCGGATATTTCTTGTTTCGGATATTTCTTGATATTTCGACTGAATTGGAACTATGTAGTGGAGCAGCGCAAATATTTACTAGAGCCTCCAGCCTCCGTGCTTACAGTCAGCCAGTTCTAGATGTCATGCGAGCTGCGTAGACCACTTCAGATTTTCCGCTCAATAATTCTTGAGAAAAAGTCTACTTTATGTCGGCTAAGAGCGAGGTATTAATTTTTTAATTTGAGATCTATATTTGATTAAATGGAAGTCTTGTTTTGATCAAGAGGCATCTTCAATGACCGCGGTAGTAATGAAAAAGCAAGTTTTTTCAATCGTTATTTTTATACCGAAAAACTATTTTGTGAATTTAAAGCAGTAGCCAGAGAGCAGGGTATATTACTGAACAGACGTCTTTAATCATTAATTAGGATAACTGCTAAAACTGGATCTTTCCTATCTTCAAAAGTTGAACTAAGATAACCTCAAAATTTTGAGTAATTAAGGTAGAGAAAACTTTTAAGCAACGTTTTATGATAACTTCTGCATTCATCATTATTATACAAACAATGCAACTTTCAAAATCGTTGGGACACTACCCTCACAAAATTCTTGGCCGCTCCTGAAAATGAAACCGCAATTCAGCTTCCGGGGCAGCCACACAGGAGTCTAGCAATTCGCTAAACCAATACTTCAAGCCAGTCTATTACATAAAAACGTCACAATTATGCTGACATTAGAGGAACTAATCATCGTAAGTGACATAGAGTAGCAGTGTCGGAGGGCCAGACAATACAATGTGTACATAATTACGTCACGATAGTCTTGACCAGAGCGAACAGGGACCGGCGATATTGCGCTCTTGTTGGCGTTTCGGCAGGTGCCTCCTCCCTGTGTACGTATAAGCACTTCCTTAAGTCACCTACTTTTTTTTATCTTAGAAAAAATCTCGAATTTTTTTTTATCGAAGTAAGGCGTCTTTGATTCGAACTCGGTGCGATCGAAATAATCTAATCCGTCTAGCATGGACCCGTCCAGAATTTCAGTCCTAAGCTATTGATTCACTATAGATAGTATGCATGGCTTGACTATCGACTACGCTCGAGATGGCCAGAAACTCAACATTTTTTCAGCAGGATTGAGTTTGCGTCATTGCACAAGGGTATTCGGTTTGTGATTGCCGCCTGAAATTCGATTCATTTCTGCTATAAGCTCACGCTTAAATTTCAGGACAAGTTGATATGTTCAGAACAAATTCATTATCTCGATCGTAGCATGCGAATAGAAAGCGCTTAAATGTCGGCACATTAGTTGCAAAACTGCCGTGGGTCCTATAATAGTACAATGGTACGTCATAGCTCTAATTTTAATTGCTATGTGTAATTAAGCTATGTGTTTCAACTACGATCGGACGCGTAGCGCGGATACATGAGTGAAAGTATTTGCCAGGTGAAGCACAAACTCTATGACCTGTTCAAATTTAAGACAATTTCAATAAAAGAGATCTCATTTCTGAACCTTCGCGGGGGCACCGCCCCTTCTGCTCTGCCCTTTTTCCGCAACCAGCTGAGGCCAAACCCACCTAAAATCTAGTGTCTAATGACTATAGTACCGCACTGCATGTATACGATGACAAGAACTGCACTGAATATAAACCACTTATGTTAAAGAAATTTGCTATGAGTTCACATGATACGGACCGGCGTCCTTCAGAGTGGCCTGGTAAAAACACTGCTATTTTGACAAGAAACCGATATGATCCTTGGTCCTTGTAGAATTAAGTATAGAAACAGAAGCTGTACTAGTCATATTTCCAGTCTCATATAGGTATTTGTCCAGCAACAGAATGAAGGAACGGGAAGGAATTGAGAGGGAAAATGTACCTACTAACAAAAAAATATATAGCCATGTCATTCCTACAGACGACCCTATAGGAGCTAACTGTCACAAAAAAGAAAAGAAATTAAGGCTCGTAGTAAGCAATATTGATGTTCATTCGTCACAATTTCTTTACTGATAAAAGCTGGCTATCATCCAGCAATCCGAATGCCTACAGTCCTTCCTATAGTGGCATCTCAAAAAGTTCTTAACCGTTCACGATTTGGGGAAAACTCGTGGCCGCGAGTAGATACCTAACTAAAAAATGTTCGGTATCTTAGCAGGTTACAAAGAATCCTCAGTCGAAATTTCATCAGAGGTAAACTGTTACTCAATTTCGCAAGCCCTGGGGCAATTATTTATACTTTCACGTGGCGGATAGGTTAAACCGATCTAAACCACATAGGGCGCAGAGAAAATCACTAGGGCTAGGGAAAATCACTAGAACTAGGGACAAACACTAGAGCTAGTGACCTACCCTGGCACCCCGAGCCATCGTCAGTTACCAACAGAATCGGAGGCCTTGGACAAGAGGGACCTGCAAGCAACGGGTGAACTGAAACCATACAGCCCCGCAGACAACAGAAGTAAGAGACCTACACAGAACGCGTTTACCCTGTTAGTTTACACCGAAGCAGAAAGCTTCAATAGGGCCGGTTCACACGATAGTGTTTTATTCTACGTTCAAGTATTTTGCATGTGTCTTCAAATCTGGAGCCGAAAACTGGGAGCTCTTTTTTAAACAGACATAGCACTTTCGAATGCTGTGAAGTATGAACGTAGTTCAAAAGACTAGCGTGGGAACCGGCCTACGTATACATGAGACACCTTAGACTGTTGTACCCAAGAAGCAGCCAGCAATAGGAAGATTCACTGAAAAAAGAAGACTTAGTCGACGCTAGGATGACCTCGTACAGCCAATGAAGAGCACAAATGAGCATAAAAATAGGAGTCCGTTAATTGCAATTATTTCATATCCTTCCCGTTATTAACGACACCCATGGTGCAGTGTCGCGTAGCTGTAATGAAACAAATGATAAGGAAGAACAGATTTTGCTCGTGCTTTAAATAACACCAACACTCCAAACTAGCGGTATGACGTCATCGGCGTCACGGCTAAGTCCTGGCGAAAACTCCTTTGCTTTCTACTTCCCAGTTGTGATTATCTCTATAGTTGCTAGAAAAAAGGCGTCCTATCTTTTCATAGAGATATACATAGAGAAATATGCTCAGCTTGTCACGCTAATTTAATAACGATAATGAAAATTGAATGTAGCAGAAACAAAGTTGAAAATTCATAAAAGAGCCCTCTTTGCGGCATGGTTACTAAGCTAGTGAACTGGAACAGCTGGCCGATGTCAATATCGCGTTATTTTATTCATTAGGTGGCTGGCTGTTTCTTTCACATGTCTCCGCCAGCTGTTGTGGAAGTTGATGGGCCAAAATTTTGACGGTGGCATTACGCTTAGATTTACGAAAGAATTTTAACAAGAATATGAACTCACTATGTCTTACGGAACACTGAGCTCATGCAAAAAGGTACATTAGTTAAGTGTAGAAGATGTCTTGCGCATATCCAAAGAAGGTGTAAAATAACAGGGAAAACAGTCACTGTTACCAAAACTAAAGAGGAAAAAGAACCTTTAGAACCAAAAGATAGCAAGTACCTCTATTTTAATAAGTTAAGCTGAATTGCTAGGAACCAACAAACAGCAGTGTAGAAGCTGTAGTTAATAAACTACAGCTTAGGTATATCATGAGTAAATGTGAGTTACATTTTAGGGTGAGAGTGAACGACAACACTGCATGTTCGATTCGGTTTCTGGGATCGAAAAATAAGAATGCGGTTAAATTAAACTTACCCGCAACTTCATTCCTAGGCATCCGATTCGCCACATTTGATGGAGCTGTGGTAGTAATGTAAATCGATTACGCTTGAGAAGGCCGAAAATTCAATCCTGCATGCGGATCAGAATTGAGTTTTTCTGCCGTCTCGGTGAAGCGTAGTCGGTTTGGAATTAACGCCTAATATAGACTATTCAAAGTAACGAGTCTAAAGTACTAGATTAAAGTTACGAACAAACTTAAGATTACCAGATCAGATTATCTCCATCGAAGTGGGCGAATCGAAACCACAATGTTCATGTTTAGTGTTTTGCTAATGAATTTAGTGTAACAAAAACTACATATATGTATAAGTCAAACCCTATGGACAACCTAATTTCTATATGTTTATGTTTTACATACACTTTCTGAAACATGGAAACGCGAAGCAACTTGTTTGAACCGTGCGGTTTATGTAATCATATTAGAAAATCGAAACATCAATCTTTTGAAAATAGTTTAAGTTTAAGTCGCAAATACGAATTGCTTTGACATTTAGGTAAAAAAGTTTCCAAATTGACTGCCCTGAATGTACCGTATTCATATAATTATACATACGGTAGACTCTAACTACGTCTCATATTTTCTCTAGATCACGGAACCAAAAATCATAATACCCTTACTACTCGTATCATTATATTACTGTTATCGTTATTTTACAAAAGTAA
The DNA here is from genome assembly GCA_001587735.2 of Parhyale hawaiensis. Classification (NCBI taxonomy): domain Eukaryota; kingdom Metazoa; phylum Arthropoda; class Malacostraca; order Amphipoda; family Hyalidae; genus Parhyale; species Parhyale hawaiensis. The sequence goes on along the minus strand of LQNS02015105.1, from coordinate 2,177,523 downwards.
AGGACCTACGCCATGCATGCAAACTTAATAGGAGACAATTTCTTGCTACATGGATAATCTAAGATTATACGGACGGGCTGACCACATGCGGAGAGCATTCATCATGATTACTTGAAATATTGTCGTAGCTCCTGCTATTGATATTGTTATTTAAAAATCCTCTGTTCCCGTAAATCAATATTCTTGCATTTGCGTGTAATATAATAAAACTTATAGGAAATATTGGAGGCCCAGTGCTGGTATAAGTCAGTTATTCGCTATCTATACTACTGAATGCAACGAATACGCTATGTATTTTGTTCATTCAATTCTTAGCTAGAGAGCACTCTGAGAGCGCATACCTCCGCCAAGAAAGGCAATGGTAACGGAAAATTCAGACTGGTTCTGAAACCATGATTTTCTTCGAGTCAACACCAAAATCTAATCATTTTTGCCTTTTGATAGCATTAACAATTCCTGTAATTTTCATGAAGATCTGTGAATAACGCTTTGAGTTATGCTGCTAACAAACATTATGACAAAAAACATAAGTCAAACACACAAACAGACCAACCGATCATCACCAAAACTTAATCATTTATGTTTTTTAACATCAGTAACAACTCCGTAAATTTCATCAAGATCCATCCATAACTTTATGAGTTAGTGTGCTAACAAGCACAAAATCAAACATAGTCTAGCGACAAACAAACGAACGAACTAAAAGATCATTCCAAAAATTTGGTCATTTACTCTCCGTATTATACCGAACTCATTTTAGTTTCATGAAAATCCATCCATTATTTTTCGAGTTATGGCCTTATGAAAAAATAGCCAGACAGACAAAGAGATAGATGAACGGATATTCACGAAAAGTTAATCATCTGTTACTGTTAACATATGGCTAACAATCCCTGTGAATGTCGTAAAGATCCGTCCATAACTTTTTGAGTAATCTTGGTGACAGACAAACAGAATAACAGGCAGACAAACACGACAAAAACATAACCTCCTTGGCAGAGCTAAATATTCCAAGTTCCAGGAACACTAACATGTTCTTAACCTATGCTGGTGATGGGTTAATTCCCCAAGCGTTCTTTTTACTTCGATTTAACACTTTAAGATGCTATAAATTGCAGTAGTGTATATTTTTTATTCTTAGCCTTACTGTTTATTATCCATTAGCGAGCAAAGCAAGCAGTGAAACTAAATCAAGAATCTAACGTAAGAGCAAAATGTCAAAGCTACTTCCTCAAATCTTTAAAAAGTGAAATACAGTAAGAAAAACTCAACGAATTTTGCCTGCGTTTAAAGTTTTCAGACGAGAGCAAATATTCTGTAGAAAAACTCGACAACTTTTTCATGTTATTCTCAAGTCACGTAAAGTAGCCTAAATTGCGTAGCGGTACAGGTACTTTCAGCGTTAAGATCATGTAACAGTACGTATTTCTATAAGAAGTTACGTAATATTTACTTAACAGTCATTACGCAAAGAACCCTGGGTGGAAAAAGTGCACGACTTACTCCAAGTTTAGGCAAAATTTCGACCTTGAACTACAGACTGATCCCGAGACCAGGCTGAAAGAGGTGGCCAATTTCCTCTCGGAGTTTTTGTTTTTTCTACGCAGTTTCATTTCTTAGCTAACTGTGTCGTGCCAGTTTTTTTGTGAACGACCGTAAAATGTTGTCAATAGACGCCCTGTTCTGTACGCTAAGCTGAAGTCAGCCCCGGAACTCAGCACGTGCCTGTGACAGTTACGAAAGATGATAATCAAAGCTGATGTTTCTTAATTGAAAATTGATGACATCTGGCAATTCTTGGAAAGTATGTCAATAGATGCCTCAATATACACGGAAATGTGTATATACATCCAGAGAATGTCGTCGACGTTATCGAAATTCAAACGAGCACATCTGCTGCGTAAAATCTACATGAGAATAGTACGAAATTTATTTTACAAATGAATATAAAAACAAGCAGAGGACTGTGTGAACGCAAATATCCCCAAGCAAGGCATGGTGACGAAAAATTAAATGTGCATTTGATACCATGATTTTCTTTTAATCAACACCAGACCTAATAATTTGTCCTTTATAACCATGTCGACAGTCAGTAATTTTCTTAACGATCCGTTCATAGCTTTTTGAGCTATGCTGCTAACAAGCATTAGTCTAACACACAAGCAGAAGAACCGATAATTACCAAAATTTTAGCATTTTTGTCTTTTAACATTACTAACAACTTCTGAAAATTTCATGAAGGTCCATCGATAATTTTTTGAGTTATTTTGCAAACAAGCACAAAATTAAACACAGCCACAAACGAACGATCAATCAGATCATCACGAAAATTTGGTCATTTACTCATAGTAATATACCTAACAACTCATGTAAATTTCATAAAAATCCGTTCATAACGTTTTGAGTTACGGCATTAAGAAAAACGAGGCAGACAAACAAACAAACAATCGGATGAACGGATCTTCCTCACAAAGTTAATCATCTGTTCCTCCTAACATACTTAACAATCCCAGTAAATTTCTTTAAATCCGTCTATAATTTTTTAAGTTATCTTGGTGACACATAAACTCAACGAAAATATAACCTCCTTTGCGGAGGTAATCCACTGTGTATTTACGTCTATCGAAATAAGGCGTTACACTGTCCTATGAAATTTCTTGTAGGCGTTTGAAACTGACATGACACAAATTTCTACGGAATAGCTTCCAGTATAGGGTCACTGTGCGGTTTCTGTAAATATGTGAATAAAAGAATGTGGCGTATTGGAGGGCAATGCGAACGTAACCGAACCAAATTCTCGACGATATGCATTGTAGTCTTCAATAAGCAAATGAGTTGCACTAATATGAATATCAGTTGTACTTATAAAGTAATGAAGACAGTTATACGCCACTGAGTCTACCAAACATACGTACATCAGCAGGTCTAATACGATGTGTACAGAACTCAAGCGTTCACGTAGATAATTTCTCAATGGACTACGAATACCGAAATCATACTTGACACAGACGCTGATGATATTATTTCTGAACTGTAAAGATCAGATTAAGTGCAGTACAACAGACGAATGATGAGGCCCATCCCCAGAGAGAAGTAAAGCCTTGGTCGCTTCTTTCATCAGGAACCGATGAATTAGTTACTGATAATTAAATTAGAGAAAAGCGGAGGAATCTATTAATTCTGCTATGCTATGAAATAATGATTAGAAGTAAATACTGCATTACAGGTACAAAAAATACAGTATACTCGGAGAGCGCGTCCCAAGTCAGGCGCACTTAACGAGTGCCATGTTGCCAGCAGTGCAATTAGAAGAGAGTTTGCAGTTACCGCGTCGTGGGCGGAGCTTGCGCCGAAACGTCAGTTCTGGCCATCTTAAGTGACGTCATTACACCCTTAACCACATGTTGTACGTCCCACTTGGGTTGGTTTAGGGGGAAAGAGCTATGATGAAAATCAAATTATATAGTCTCCCTTCGTATCGGCACTATATTCTGATGTATGACGTAAGCAAGGAAGGCCAAAAGTTACATTTCCCTCTTCACGAAGTGGCCCTGTGCATGGATGGCTCCGCTACGCTGGCCTGTTTTCGTGACGTCACAGTACGTCTGGCAAGGCCATGGTAACGAATGTCCATAGTAACGTCACCAAGGAAGGCCGGTAGTGACGTTTTGGCGCAAGTAACGCCTGGCGAAAAGGACTTCTCTGTGTTGCCAGCAATTTAAAGAGACTGGCCACCACAATTAAGCGGTGCTTGCAAGAGTAAAAAAGCGCGATATATATGAATTGGTGCGGAATGGAAACGCGTTTTCATTCGAACAAGCTGCTTCGCATTCATAGATATTGATACACTTCAAGTAAGAAATAGGTAAATATGCTTGGCGAACTTCTAAATAAAGCAAAATATGATGTTGTAATAGATACGATATAAAATACGTTGGGATGAAAGAGAAAAGTGTTAGCTACATCACGGAATGAAACATTAGCCTAGTGAAAAAAATTCATGCAATATTTTCTTTTTTTTTTGTACATGCTCATAGTAAATGCTTTCAATAATTAAGTTATAACAATTTTCATAAACGGGCACATGCTGAAGAAGATTAATGAGAAGCCGCACGCAGTTTCTGCTTCTCTTATTCTAGTGGCTATTTTAGCTTTGGAATCTATAGAAAAATAAATTGTCACAGTTTTGGACTACCTATGGCTATTGGATTAGTATAGTTATGCCTTCAGGGAGATAAATAAAGCAATGATTTTTGATCATGAAAAATCTATGGTAGTATACGACCTTTGATATTGCCAGCCATGAAAGTGTTATGTGGCTAATATTCAATTTTAAATATTGCGTTAGTGTAACTATCAATGCTAACACTTTCATTGCTATTAATATTACTATTGAATCTGGGATAAAAACTGCATTTTTCCAATACAGAAAAGTATCTACGTTCGTAAATATACAATTGCATAAATGCTTGCACTTCGCTGGGAGTGATTTTTAGTTTTTTTAATATAATTTTTAGTATGAAAAGAGAGTATTTTTAAAAAGAAAAAAAAAACAACGGCACCTCCGCAACTTCATAATAGCAAAAATAAACGGCGTCAAAACACCGTTTGCATTAAGCGGTGAAAGCAATTAGGGTAACAGTCAACTTCTAATTACTTCCCGTTGTTACCAGTGTAGACACTAAAGCTACGTAGTTAATTTTCTCAGGCTGTTATATCAGTAATCAGGAAAGGACCAATCATTACAATTATCACCTGCGCAATTACCAAGTATAAGTGCAATGAAGGAAAACATCCAAGTACTACAAATAGAAAAAATGTTGTAAAGAAACTGGAAATAAGAACGGTGCGTAATTAACTAGGAATATCAAATACCGTATAATAACAATAAGAGTAAAGAGAGAATAACAACATGCGGTATTATATGCAAAACGTAACATCTACAAAATACTGAGAAAAGTCAACAGATAATACAAGGCTGCCGTACTGCACGACCTGTCATCACCGAACAAGCAAAATCATGCAAGAAACAGTGTAGAATACTGTGATGTTTACCAACTACCTACGTAGCTATCACTTAATTCGACACCAGTATACAATAAATTATCGTGGTCTCAATTCATCGATGGCAATATAGAAATCTTAGCCTCCCTACGCCCAAAAATTCACGTTTTTGGTACCAAAGCGACCGGTCATCACTCCCCCCCCCCAAAAAAAAAAGAGGCGCTCATCGTCCGTCTGTCTACATGCTTATAGTCGGAAGGTGATTACTGGAGATGCGCTTCTGAGATTGAAAGCGACAACCATGCTTCAATGAAGCTCACGACATAGTATATAATATAGTACAGTGTCGGTCGGCCCCGTCGGCATTCACACTACGTACTCGAAACCGCACGTTGCTCAGCACACACACACACACTCATGCAATAAATCATGATATCATGTTTCGGAATTTAAGTCGGGGCCAATTCATCGCTGTGACAAGCTAGTCAAGGTTTGATGGTACTCGGCAGTGACATATACCTACAGTCCTACACTAGGCACCTTGACACAATATCTGATGCCAGCTGGCGAGCTTAAACTGAATTTTTGACATGTGGGCACATTCATTCACAGCTCACATGTGCCATACATCAAGGTCTCCGAGCACGCACGAACTAGCTTTTCGTAAATATCTATTAAAAATTAAAGTAGAATAATACCTAAGTTCAGCAGTCAATAACAGTCCCAATGATGAACGGTAGGTGTACCATGGTAGAGCTAAAAGAGGTAGTAACCCAAGTGGAAAATTTAGCTGCCATATATCCTGGCTTGGGCTTTTAGCTTATGTGGTGGAGAAGAATTCTGTTAGGGAAGCCAACCAACAGGAGAGTTACATTTCCAAACGCTAACAACGTCACCTATAGTGCATTGCAGTCGGCTGCTTTCATTGGACGCACACTCCACGCTCTACGATTACGTAAGCACTCTAAGCGCTACGATTGGTTCCTACTGACACCTCAAATCGTGACGTCACTATCATAACACCAAGTTAACAAAGTTGAGGCCTGAATTCCTAAGCACTTCGAGACGCTACAGAAATTGGGAATGTACAGTTCCGTAAATATGGCACGACTTCGATTTTATTATTCCGTTAAAATGATCAAAAAATTATAATCAAACAGCGTTTTTAACCTTCAAGCGATTCACATTAAATACGTGAACGAAACTCGACTACCAATTTCAAAAGGAACAGCATAAACCGTTAGCCGTTCAAGTGAAAGTAGTTGTGCTAACCATACTCTTAACTGCCAGAAGCTACTGTATCTGTTTAGTTCTCTACCATACAGTATTTCCACGAATAATCTGCACGCCGAGTGTGAAACTACAAGAAAATGTTAGCTGTCGGTATCTATGATACAATTAAGATATATGCGTGCGTCTTTTTTAAAAATTTGACTTTGGCAGTGACAGCTTGGAGTTTTGATACTGACATACGTACAAATGGCAAACGGAGAGAGAGAAACTATAGAACGTCGGGTGGCTTCTTAAAATCTAAGCAAAATGATGCATGAATACCAAGATATGTAATGCAACACACTTTTCATACAGACATGCATCAACCCTACAAGCAAACATTTAGGGGATGAATAAAGGGTACTTATGATAAAAATCCGAGTAAAATCCCAAATTCCTTACGATTAAACTTTACAGCATTCACAAAGGCATGTAAGGTCAGTCGGTACGTGCCATATCTGCCAAGGCTACGGATGCTAGTAGGTATAGGTATAGTTCCGGCGTCACAGATCTTGTTGCCAAATCAACATCATCTCTATATACAAGACTTGGCACAGCAGCACATCGTACGAAACCTACGTACGCAAACTGAATACAGATTGTTGATAATTACAGTACTGTATTACCAGACTGTGCCGATATGAGGCACCTCTCTTACCAGATTTCGTCATCGAAACTGTTTCGGGAATAACAATAAGAAAAGGCTAGCGAGACAAGAAAAAATGCCACAGTTAGGTACCACACTAAAACATGTTATACCCTCTTTGTGTACAGATTATATTAAAAATGAATTTCTGTGTAAGATCACAACATTGGATTGTTCACTTGACGAGTCGGGGCCCATCATTAGCCCACCAGTACACTGCCAGTACATGTACGTAGCTAGGTATTTATCTACCTACAGACGGGTCACATGCATGCCAGTAGCTACTAAATTACTAACAGGCTAAGAAGCGGATTCGTCGTATATGATGCTGCAGATCCAACATATCACGTTCTAATCTGCAGCTGGGATAGCAATAGTCTTTGTTTATATTATTGGTAGACTAATCATATCGTGCAACATGTCAAGTCTTCGCTAGAAATGAAGCTTGTAGTTTCTTTCTCTGTAAACTTTCGTGTCATCTCCCGTTAGCAGTCCAACCAATATATTAGTATGGTATATGTTTCAGAAGTTAGCAGGAATACACAATACAAACGAATGACTTTTCCAAATTAAAATAGCGGCAGTTATACATGCAGATAAATGATGTCTACATATACGACTACTAACCGAAAGACAGAAAGCAATAAAACACGGTCGGCAGAGGAAGAACAATAACCTGAAATTAATGCAAAAAGCCAGGGAAGAATATAAGTATCGTAGGACAGCATCGACATAAAATTATTAATTCTGCAGATAAAAAGAGAACGTAAGAAAAACACTACATCTAAATATCAAAATTTCTATACTCGTAAGTAACTTTGAAAGTTTTTACCCTAGTGAAATTCTGGGCGGTCATAGTAGCAAAATTGTAAATCGGCTTCTGGAGCAGCCAAGATTTTGTTAGGGAAACAACGGTATGCAGCAAAATTGTTGCTTTAGGGGTTCTGAAGCTACTACACCTCGACCTTATACTACACTTTGACCTTAGCCGAAATACTGAGACGCGATTAACCGGTAGGGGGGATGTGGTCGCAGTCTCCCATGGATGAGTTGTGGTGTAACATCAGCTTAACTACATTTTTTTTATGCTTTCACATATTGTTTGTTTAGACTTCAACACAAAACGCGTGCCAAGCACACGGTTTCAAGGTGTGCTTGGTGGGTGTGGGTCAGTCTATGTGAATGTGTCTATAGTTGTCTTTTGTTGATGTAGTACAAGCATGTATGTAATTATAATTATCTCGAGTGTCACCTTAAGTCGATGTTCAAGCTGTTAATAATACTTGAAATCATTGAAGATACCGCAGGTTTTCAGTTTTGGGGTAAGAGGTTTCGATAGCAAAAAGATTGGGAATCGCTTTGGTACAGTAACGAAGTCTGATAATTTTATTACCTACTCTAAAATGCACAGGCTCTGCGTGGGACGGGGAATAGTACTATAATCATGCTTGGGAAAGAACCATTAACATAGCGATCACAACGAACAAAAAGCCAGTAAATAAAATGAAAAGAAATCATTATGCAGTGGTCGGCATTCTCAAACATTATGTGTGTATCTGTTTCAATGGCAATCATTGTAGTTAGATAAACATGAGGTATTGTTCACAAAGGAAGCCCATCTACGCACGTATTGCTTATGTTTAGCACCTAATACCGAAAAAGACCAGTTGAAATTTTTATTCAATTCCTACGACAGCGCACCGAGGACTCAGCGCACGAACAATTCCAACTACAATTCTTAATGACTTGTCCAATTCTCCGAGCGCAGAAATATCGTGCGCAGAAGTGACAGCACCGCATGGTCGTGTGCGCAACTTTCCAGCTACCATTCACGACAACAGAAGCTTCAATTAAATGAGGAAATTTGACCAACAGGAGCCAATCCCGGAAGTCGAGCTGTCAACAGAAGTCGAAAGCTCGACACCAGACTCAACTTCCAATAATTTATAGCATCTTCGTAAATACCAGAATAATCATACACACATGCATTTATATATTACTTATTGAACAGAAAGCGTGCTCGATTGGCTTACCCTGATCCAGATATGCTAAGCCGATTAGCTGTAGCTGGTCCGCACTCCACTTCTGAGCATTGAATTTGCCATTTGGATCGACTCCCTGGAGTTAAGCGCTCACAGATTGCGCTTGAGACGTACGACCGGTGACTCAATCTTGCTGCTGAAACTCGAAGTGACGAATCCAACACTCAGAAGTGAAGTTTCAGGGAAGTTAAGCTAAACGACTTTGATTACCTATCTCGATTGCTTGAAACTAGTCGAACACGCCCAAGGGTCTGCATGCAATAACGTAAGCGCATTCCATCTCTGAAGAGCCAGACAACAAACAACAGCTCATGCTTTTTGCTTCTCCCTTCAAAGATGCAGAAAAAGACGTTCCGTGCTTCTTCTTGGCTGTGTAGTAGGGCCAGGGCCACACTAATGCAGCAAGCGATGCGTATAGCGCAACAAATTTATAGCACGAAAATGCGTAAGGCAAGACACTGTCCCCACTGACGCAACCTAGATCGCCCAACACACCGTGCATTGCTGTCGGTCACAGGCAACATGTCTGCCGCAAAAATCGTACAGCATTGATTGTTGCTTTGGTGTAGCCCTGGCCTTAGTCGCTTCGTACGATGCGAGACTGTGTATATGTTTCTGTCGTCCTGCCCAATCATAATTAGTAGTTTTGAGGGACACTTTCATCTGCACGACAAGCAGCCCAGTCACAGGACCCCACTACGGTTAATTCTGTTTGACTTGTGAATTTGGAAAAGAGGTTCTCGTCTTCTCGCACTACATTTAGCTTCTTCGCAGGACACGTAAAGGCGTGGAGTTCTCTGGCCAACTGCAATTAGTCGCTTCTTATGACACATGCAAGTCCTTCACTGCCAGGAACAGCAACAGGTGCAAGGTCAAATGGCGATGAAACATCAGATGTCGACTCGCCCCCCGACCGAGGTCGCACCTTCGCCCTCAGCGAACTGACAAAATAACAAACAAAAAACACTTACTGCATTTCCATCTCAGTCGCCGTCTCGGAGCTGATGTCCTCCTCCACCGAATAATCCAGGATGGACTTGACACCGAAGGACCGAAGCCGCTCCAGCGTGGGCTGGATCCTGATCTGATCCTCGCCTGCGACGAACTGGCCGTAGAAGGATCCCTTCATCATCCATCCGAAGATCGTCTGACCGAAGATCTTCTGCCCCAACTTCATTAACTGCAGGAGAATAAAAGACAAATGTTCATCATACAGAGCCAACGAATTCGAAGAAACTTGGCTTATCACAATGCCACTACTAGCGGCAAACCAAAACAAAACTTGTATGCACAGATTCTATTAAGAATGCAATTACATATATTTGTAGCCAGGGAATTTGCGTCACATCTACTGCCTTCCTCTTCAGCTGCAATGCTGCCTCCCCCTCGAAAACAACAAACGATAGGAAGTTAAATCAACGGTCCGTTATCCAGGTATAATACCTACATGAAAATAGGCTTATACTACGATACTTGATTGGCGATTTAAATACAAGCCCATGTAAAGTTTATAGGCGATTAGTCGGATAGGCTTGGTTTCGGCTCCTTCTAAGATGAGGAGATCCTGCTTGGTGGTGGCCCTCAACAACCAAGAAGAAGCCGGGATCGAATTTTGCAAATATTCTGAAAATGAATGTACAAAAAATGTATACCTGTACCTGACTAGCATCACAAATTTTTTCTGCAACAGAGAGTACAAATATTGTTAACTTTTAGTAGCTGTTCGAGACTGCAGATTGATATGTTTACGGTGCGTTTTGTTAGGCGGTCTATTAGGTAAAACCATTTATTCCCTCTCGAATATTCCATGTGCCAATTTTATTGTTCATTTCCTTCAGACACGGATAGGAGATTTTAATAGATAAACAGTAAATACAGTTGTACTCTTGTAGCATATACCATTGTGAGTTTGCCGTAGATAAGTTTTAGAAGATTTTACTCATATTGTACAATTTGGCAACTACTATTAAATTACTAACTGGAAACTCACCGGAAGCTATAAGACCGGGTGTCACCTCTCGAGCGTCAGTCTATGCTTGCCCAGAGAATAGGCTAGCTCACGAGGTTAGGCTGAGATTAGGTTAGGAGAGCAAGGACTGGTGCTGCTGATAACGTTATTCTTAAAAGAAAATTAAGCAAAAAAGCCCTTGCCTTCCTAACCTGTTCTCGGCCTAACCTAGGGATCCTATACCTATAGTGGAATTCTCACCGGAATGTCGCCTTATTACACCAGCAACCAAATTATACCAGTGTCATCTTCCAACTAAAACATACGATAAAATGAAGAAATTAACCGATAAATTCGCAAAAAAATTCTTTGGAAGAACATCATTACCAGATAAAAAGTCAAAGAATACGGTCTCTTGATCTGTCTGGAAATTTTTCGCCGTAGGGAAATGAATAAAATTTAGAATGATAACAAATGTGCCCATACGATAGCTGAAAGCTGCAAGTTTTTCACAATAAAAAACGCAGTTTTTGCACAAGCCAGATGACACCCGTGTCAGAGGAATAGACAGGAAGGAAACTATGAAACATAACATCGCACTTCTGCAGGTTATTCTATTGTATATAAGGTAACTGAAACCAGTTAAGAAAGTCCCATTCCACGAGGTGGCAGATTAGAATATTGTTAGGAGGCATATAGCTATATTGTTGGTTATTACTATTTTCATGGATTCAATAATATTATTTCAATATTAGGCTAGCATAAATGCACTTATTTCGTTCTAAAAAAATACGTGAACATTAATTAATGCAGTGCATCAAAGAGATCGCAATTCGTGGTGAAGATACCTCAAAAAGAAATTTTTTAACTCATCGTTCGTAAATATTGACGTATTTCTCACGTCCCTTTCAAAACACATTAAAAAAAATACACATGGAGCTTCAGCATTAATGGCTATCGCAGCCACAGTACACCGGGCACACCGCCCCCAATCGATGACGTCACACACTGACATACGCAGCACTGTGTCGGTATCACCGTCGCAAGGCCATAGCGTTTCAACGTAGCAGACCTGGGCGATAATTTTAGCTTTTGGAATATCGCCAAAGGGTGGGGGAGCGCGTGTGTGCGTCGTCTGTTGTCGCGAGCGCGTGTGCTGCTGCTGCAGGACTGCGGTGTGTCATTGAGGTACCCAGGGCGGGTCAGAAGCACCTACCGTACTATATGTGAGGCCCTTTGAATCATACTACATGTACTGACCACCACGGTCAGTGTTACGTATCATTAGAGTATTACCCTCATCATTACTAAAATGGATATGGCAAGATGTGAAAGCGCAAGTGCTATAGACTATTAAAAAAGATACTCCTATTAGCTCCCGCCAAAGTAATGATGCAATGACCAGTACGAACATTGGTACTTGGTGAAGCATAATTTCAACAGCCTTATAAAAGAGTAACGAAAGCTCCTGTGACACAGAAGGTTAGAGCTTGTAATAAAACGGGCAACGTAAATATGTGGTTGCTTGTTATTATTTTTAGGGCACGAAACTGGCGAAAGGCCCACTTGGCATTTTTCAATGCAGCTGCTTCTACCCGAAACTTTTAAAAGCGAATCTCAGAGGAATTTACTTTTCCCCGCCGTTAACGATTTGCTGGGGTATAAGCAGTAACTAGCCAGCTATCGATGGTCTGCTGCTGCAACTGAATTTATTAGCCTTCTGGTGGTCGCATGGACTTCAAGGAACATTTTACCATTTTTAACTTTTTAACTGCGGTAACACGTGCCGCTTACAATGATTCTGCCTAAACATATCGCTTGTTGGATGGATGTTATTAAGATATTCAATCAGTTAATATATTCAGTGAATCGAATACGAAATCGGGTCAAAGTTGACGAGCAAGAACAAAACTATTTGTTATAAGCGGGTGAAGTTTCACTTTTAGTAACCCAATACCTATAGACAACAGAATGCATTGGCACACTCAGCTTACAAGCGGATATCCAGCTCGCACGTCGAACCGCTTCAGAGGGATACTCGATATCTAAGACACGTCGGTATCCAAGATACCACTGGCGAGTACTTATGGTGAACGACGTGCCAGCTGGGCTTCCGTTCATAAGTTGAGCGTGCGATTGCAAAGCGTAGCCCGCCACAAGAAGGACATTAGTTATAGCCCAGTTTAAAAAAAATTGGTTGTGACTAGTGGTGACCTTCACCAATCGCCCAACTTTCTAAAGCTCATCCTCTCCACATACCGCAGCAAATAGGCGAGCAAAAAAACGCGGTAAAATTTGCCCATAAGCAGCGTTTTTATTTAGCCTTCAACTCTTCGTACCTCGCAATGCAGTTTACATGTGCCTTGGAAGTGCGTCGTTTGGTCACTGTGCGCCATACAAACGACTTCCGTAGTCCAAATTTAGGACATTTAACACCAGGGTATAATCACTTCCCGCCCAGTCTACTGGAGACATCATCCGCTATTACGTCGGAGAATAGTAATAACTACGTAGTATATAATTGGATGAATTAAGGAAGAACAGTTGAACAACGAAAGCAGTGAATGATATTTCTTCCGCGTTGGGTTACGCAAGAACACAAGGCTACGGAGTGCATACCGAAAGTTCTAATTGAGGGCGACTCACATAGCTGAAGGGAGATGAAAACTTGACAGGCTGAAGGAGTTTAGTGAGACGATAGCGATGCTTCAGCTAGTATAGATTCCTCGAACAGACTTGGACCATAAAGATAAGGCTCCGACAGCAAGGAAACTCTTGGATAAACCAAACCAAAACAATAAAGTTGGCTCAGCAAAGGGCGGGCGCTGACTTAGGGTAAGAAACACGTGGGTACAGACCAAACTCGTTAGCATGACGTCGTCTCAGCAAAGGGATTCTAGGAATGTTGGTTTCCATCGATACTGGATGCAATATTCTAAGAAGTCGATGTCACAATTAACTTTTTTTCAGTTACAGATCGGTTCGTTCAAAATCCCTGACGACTGAGAGCATTTGTCGTCAGTAATTCTCAGATACTTTCAACGAAACAATTTTAAACTAAAACTAGAGCACTCTGAGAGCGCATACCTACGCCAAGCGAGGCAACGGTAGCAAAAAATTCAAATTGGCTCTGAAACCATGTTTTCTTTGTATAAACTGCAAAATCTAATCACATGTGCCTTTTGATAGCAATAACAGTTTGTGCACTTTTCTTGAAGATCAGTTCATAACTTTTTGAGTTATGCTGCTAACAAACGTTATAACAAACATGAGTCAAACATACAAATGAACGAACCGATCTGCACCAAACTTCAATCGTTTAAGTCTTTTACATTACTAACAACCCCTATGAATTTCATAAAGATCCATTCATTGTTTTTTGAGTTATTGTGCTAACAAGCATAAAATTAAAAACAGTGACAAACGAACGAACGAACAAACGGATCATTACCAAAACTTGGTCATTTACTCTTCGTTATATACCTAACAACTCATGTGAATTTCATAAAAATTCATTCATAACTTTTTGAGTTACGGTATTTAGAAAAATGAGGCACACAAACAAACAAACAGATGGACGGATCTTCACCAAAAGTTAATCATCTGTTCCTCCTAACATACATAACAATCCCAGTAAATTTCGTCAAAATCTGTCCATAACTTTTTGAGTTATCTTGGTGACAGACAGAGAGACAAACAGACAGAAAAACCAGACGAAAACATAACCTCCTTGGCGGTGGTAATAATAAGACGGATATGAATAATTTCCGGCGTATTTCCAGATGATCTCTTCTGCAGTAGCCGGATCGTGAAAATCGGGCACAGTTGCTTAGGCAGAGTCCGAATTGAACAGCAGGCAATTAGCAGCGGTGGGGGTCACAAAATCAGCACGCCTTACCGTGCACTGACGGTAATACATGCATTAGTGCGCTCATGCAGCACGGTTACAGCATGTTTTGATATTTAAATGATATTTTCGAAAGCCAGAATTTTTCTTATATACCTACGTCCTCTAGCTCACCTCGTCCGGCCGACATCATCGCACATGTGTACGAAGCGCGCATTTTCTCCCCAACGAGGTATTCACACGTAAAAATATAATATTTTAAGGCACCGATCTGCAATCAGGATATGACTTCTTTTTTTCTCCAACCATAATAAGTAACAATATCGAAAGACTTCAGAATATTATGTCCTGATCTTCCTCCTGCATCGCTGCCTAAATAATGAGACTCATTTTGAATTGGTACAAAAAATTCCAAAAGCATCGTAACCTTCTACACATGGCAATTGATCGAGTGGTCAATATGCAACATCGTCATGAGCCGTCTTGTAGCCACGAGCGTCGCATGATTTGCGCATACCACCAACACATGCTGTTTTTGTTATTATGCTTCTTCTTGTTCTTAATGATTAAAAGCGCTAGAAGAACTCAGGGTTTTGAGTCGGGTTGATTAAGTCTCACTCCGACTCCTGAGTCCAGTGAGTTTTTTACGCCAAATTTCAGGAGATTTGATTTTCAAAATATTTGACTCTCGAGTCTCTTAATTAACAAAATAGGCTGATTTTCGCTGATGCCCTCGTTTGGCGCAAGCAAGTTTACGACTCCGACTCCTGGCCACAAAAATTTTCGGTTCCTACAGACTTTGATTGCGCAGCTCTACGCGCTAGCTGGAAAAACTTGCCAGGAGGTCGTAACCCTATCATACAACTCCAAAACTGGACAACAACATGTCAAAATGCAGAATGCAGCACGCAATTTCCCTGATAACATTGTGATATTCTGAGCAGGCGCTCAGGCAGCATAAATTGATGACTCAAGTGCTACTAAACTATTATTATTCCCGCAAAATAAAATACTAAAAGAGAATGAACGAAGTATTTTTGCGTAAATTGAAGAATGAAGATGGTAGTGTTAGACCTAGTACGAATGTTTCTTTGTGAAGCAGCCTAAAAAAAAGGGGGGGGGGAACTAGTTTGATCTTGAAACTGACTTATGCACAGTATATATATATAGTTGAAGTGGATATCTCGCAGGGCTTACATTATTTGTACTTATTTTGATTTTAGGTGCCTGCAATCATTAGTTTATTTTTAAAATACAACCCTCGAACAGAGTCTGGAGATACCAATCAGCAGGCAAGAAATACGATGGCCTGTATTTTCGACCTAATTTTCACAATTAATGGAGCAACCAAGTGTAATATAACCAAAGCACAGGCGGAGTTCGGACTGAAAGTATTACAAAGCATAACAGATAAATGCGCCGTGGAACCACTCAAATACGCAAAAAAAACAGACAAGTTAAGTACCAAAAATGGGCAACACTCGCTAATAGTTTGTAGTTATATTCTAATTTATTATCCAGAGATAAACCACTTGACCACTTCACTGTAAAAAAATAAATAAGGTATAAGTGATAAATAAATAAACTCCTTCGACTAGGAATCAGTAGTTCCTAAAGGCAAAAGGTGAGGAAGACTAAAAATACCTCCTGCAACAATTTATAATAAAATGTAGAATTTTATCAAAAAATTAATTTTTCAGTTGATCAAAATTATATGACCAAGGTAATAAATGTTTAGAACTCTGGGCTAATTTCCGGGATTTTGGATCAGTTACGGGCTTGCACTGATAGTGTGAAGGTGTCACTATACCCAAAGCAGGCAAACTCTTCAAATTAGAACGTGGTCGAATTGTTGAAATGTATAAGGAAGGCTTGCAGCAACGTGCAACCGCAGCTGAGATTTACAGCAGTAAAACTGTGATTTACAGCTTCCTAAAGGACCCTGAGAGATTTGAAACAGCAAAACCCAGTGGAAGAGCGACAAAAATTTCTCCCGCATAGAGTAGGAGAATTCAACGGGTTGTTTCACAAAATAGAGCACCGACTTCCAGGCAAATCAAGGCACTCACAGATGCTGATTGCAGTTCAATAATCATCAGGCGACACTTATGAAAAAAAGGTTTGAAGAAGAAAAAAAGCCTGAAAGGTCGTCGGTTGTTTCCGTGTCACAAAGCGGCCTCTTTACAGTGAGCTTGACAGCACCAAACATCAGTTATGAGAAAATTACTTAGAGGTCTGCTCTTATACTTACACAAGAACAAGAGACATTGAAAGGTGGTATAACGTTTTTGTTTTCTCACGAAAAAAAATTTCGATCTTCATGGCCATGAGGGCTTCCCACGGTACTGGCATGACAAAAATTTGCCTCCTAACATGTTTTCCAAGCGTCACAGCGGTGGAGGCTCCGTTATGGTATGGGGTGTCTTTACCTAGAGGCGAGCAATGAAGCTTCCGGAGATGCAGGGTCGTCAAACAACTATAAGTTATGTCGGCATCTTACAAAGATCTTGTCGACGGAGGGTCCTCGTTTGCGTGGTGATCAACGGTTTTCCAGCACGATAGTACCGCAGTCCACACTGCCCACCAGACTATGACCTTCTTCCAAGAAAATGGGGTCCCAGCTTTCGTCATCCAGCATGTTTTCCAGACTTAAACTATAATAGATATAATCTTTGGGGATGGATGGCGAGAGATGTTTACGGAGATGGTAAACAATTTGTAACAGTAAACGAAGTTCGTGATGCCATCTTTAGGTAATGGGACAATATTCCCCTAATCCTCATTTCTAGTGCTGTATGTCACAAAGAAGAATTTTTGAGGTAATCAACAAGAATGGATGCAGTACCAACTCATTACTAAGTTCAAACTTTGCTCACCTCAACGTTCTTGTTGAAACGTTACCTACGATTTCTGTTTGTGGTCTTATAATTTTGATCAACTAAAAAAAACTCATTATATGAAAAAATGTATATTTCTGAGTAGATTGTTACAGCAGGTATTTTTCGTCTTTCTCGCCTTTCACCTTTAGGAATTACTGATACCAAGTCGAAGGAGTTTCTTTCTTTACTTATCACTAAAACGTTATTTTTTACATTTTTAGGTGGTCTTAAACTTTTGAATAGCAGTAAGGGGATCAAAGCAGATTTCAGAAAACTTTTTTAATTGTGGACCGATTGTTCTACATTTGCATAGGATATATGATTTTGAGAAGAAAACACATTTTGCTCCTGTGACTTTTTGATTTTGGCGTTAGTTTTTGAGGAAATGAGGACTTTTTTTAGTTTTTTACTGATCGAAATAAAAATTCGAAGTCCAATGACTCTTCATGTTAAAACAAAAACTATGACAATTTTTTAATCCTTGTAACATTCCTAACAAACAAATAGAGCCAGATTTTATATTTTCTTTTTCGTTTTCTTTTGAAATGCAATTTTTGGTCACTAACTAAACTTTTCAAAAATTGTCAAATTTTCAGTTTTGAACTGTGATAAAAAGAAACTGAGGATAAAAATCAAAAACAGCTCTCTATTAATTTGTCACGAGTCTTTCAAGGATTCCAAACTATCATTTTTTTTTTCTAGCATGAAAACTCATTGACTTCTCTTCATTTTAGGTAAAAAAAATCAAGTTGTAAATAGAGAGCAAAAAACGCAAAACGTTGTGTTTAATTGTCAGACAACGCACTATTTTGCACGACCGTATGGATAAAGTTTGAATGTTGTATTCATGCTGTTTCATCATCCAAAAATGATATGAATGCATAATTTTATGTTTTTTCTTTCTACATGTAAATTACTAGAAAGTCATAATTTTGATCCCGCCTGCCCTTTTTCAGGGGGTTATAGTACCCGTACCGGCTTAAAAATTTGGGACACCATACCGTAGTACATTATCTGAGAATTCTTTTTAAAGAAAAAAAAATTGAAAACTTGACCAAAATCGGTGGGTTGATCCCCTCAAGTTATGACCAAAATCGGTGGGTTGATCCCCTCAAGTTATGACCAAAATCGGTGGGTTGATCCCCTCAAGTTATG